>JAODLL010067807.1:0-17082 GCA_026546735.1 Forbesichthys agassizii
ACATGGTATGGTAAACACTTTCTGTGAATTGTCTGGTTTTTGTATAGCAAACAGGCTGAACGCATAGTTTTCAACTGTATATTATCAAGAACATATTTACAGCAAACAGGCTAAAAACATACTGTTGCTGTAAAAGGTTTAAATTAACTTACGTTTTGCACACTCGCGCTGAATAGCAGCGATGCGATTTTTTATGTAAAATTTTACTGCCTCCCAGCTTCGACCTGTGAGTGCCCCCGGCGAAGCCTTAATGCAGGCAAGACATGCTTCCTTCCCCGGTACCTTCCCAGTCTCTATAAATGTCATTAGGGTCTTCTCCACGGCACGCATTTCAATCTTTGACCATGGTCTCCTCTTTGAAGGCCCTTAAAGGATAAAAGAGCAAAATTAAAGCAATAGAAAGTAACTGCTACTATTTGAGGAAGTTCACAAACTATAATTGCTGGATCTTCCAATAACAGCACTTGAAAAGCAAGCAACTCATTAAAGGAATGACAAATGTTTTTTTTTGCAGATGTGCAATGTGTTTTCAGCTTGTTTGATTTTAACTGATTAATCAAATAATAGACAGATTTTAAGATTTAGCTATTAAATTAGTTGCAGTGCTAATTAAGATCATGCAAGTAAAAAAAACATTAAAAAAAACAAATATTTAATTAAAGCTGCATTATATATATATATGTGTGTGTGTGTGTGTGTGTGTGTGTGTGTGTGTACACTGTATAAACAACCTTTTTTTAGGAAAAGGGTTACTTAGATTGAATCTCAACACCCTTTATGGCTAGAGATAACATTGGATAAAAATGTCATATCATGATTATTGTTCAAATGTGCTGAATTTAAGAAAGAAAGAAAAAAAAAATATCAAAGGTACTGACATAACCTAATTTATACAGGTAACATAATAACAAGCCGAAACCACAAATACATGTTTAATCTTCTCAGTCCCCCCCCCCCTCTTCTACTTATGTGTTAGGTTACAAATGGCAGTGACTGCACAATCAATGCAGTCTGTGCCAACATTATAGGTGTGAATATTCACTCGTCTCACAATTTGATTTCAATTATTGTGTCAACGATTTGATTCAATTCGATACACGGAATTACACTCAGTGAAGCTAAGTGTATTATTTCTTATTCACGGTTGTTAGCGTTTGTGTGAATTGCAAAAAAGTTTTCAAAGATATATTGCTGAAGGCTGGAGATCTAATCTGAGCGAGAATAAGGTGCAGAGCACATTCAGAGGTCAGAAATTACTACTAGCCTTGACCTTCCCTGAATTGTTGATACAATAACTATTCGATTATTTGGGTATTCGTTCATTGTGTATGTATTTGGTTTAAATATTGTGATTTGTGTATTTGTTTTTTCACATTATGCATGCATGTTTTCCCATTAATCCCTACGGTTTCCATATAAACCCAAATGTTGAAATGTAATTGCCTTCCCTACACTGTAACATCAACACAGTTGATTGCAGTTGCTCTGTAAGAAGAGAGCGAGGCGATTCATTCAACACTCTTATTGGCTAATACAACAGGTATATGTTATTGAACAGCTCTGACTGTGTAAATTGATCAGTCAAAGTTGCCATTTTCAGCACATGGCTATGTTTGCATACCCTCGCGATACCATCCTGATCTCACGAGCTTCAGTTTAATTTCGCCGTGAGAATCAGTCTGGAAAGCCTCGGAATCATTTTGAATGTGTCCGAGTAGAAACTGAACTTTCTAATCAGCGTCGTGTTTATAGCTCTACGGCCGTGATTTTCCAATCAGCGTCGCGTTTATAGGTATACGGGCGTCGTGTATGTGTGCGGACCATGGTACCGACAGCGAAAACGACCAAATGATTCATCCAATCAACGGTCAAGTATTTTTTTGAAAGTGCAGCCATTCACAAACAGTTTCAATGTACGGCTCGCTAGATGGACTTGTGACAACAATTCCTCTGGCATGTCAGGTTAATGTTTGCATGTGTGCTCACTTAAGCTAGGAATCGAAGATAACTTCTGTTATACTTCTTAATTATAGTTGAGTGTTTTTAATGGTGTTTATGAGAAAGACTTTGAATACTCGTTCGAAAATACCATCAAGTATTTGAAACCTGTAAGATGGGACAGCCCTAGAATGCACAATATTTGAGAGTTTGATTTGACAAATTTTACTGTAGACCTGACGCCAATTCTGGTTGTCGCTGGTGTAAGACACGCACACCCCGAGCTGGCGGTTTGGACAGTAGAGAGGATTTGGCAACAGTTTGTCAGCGATTTGTTAGTGGAATAAGTCAGTGGTGTAAATGCAGAGATAAACTGTGTGCCTCAATGGCTCTTGGCATACCTTTAGTTAAATCATCTTCTTCATTAGTTTGCCCTCTTTCTGGAAATGCTGTGAAAATAAATATGGGATTAGATAATGAAAATATGTATATATTTGTGTATATATATATATATATGTGTGTGTATGTGTATATATATATATATATGTATGTGTATATATGTGTGTGTATGTGTATATATGTGTATATATGTGTGTGTGTGTGTGTGTATGTGTGTGTGTGTGTGTGTATGTATGTGTATATATGTGTGTGTGTGTATGTATGTGTATATATGTGTGTGTGTGTATGTATGTGTATATATGTGTGTGTATGTATGTATGTATATATATGTATGTATGTATATATATGTGTATGTATGTCTGTTTTGGCTAGGACGTGTTTTTCCTGTTTAGATAAAGGCTATAATGTCTCATGTTCAGTGTGGCTGCTCCTGCTCTCACACCAGCCAAACACCAGCGTGTGTAGGACAGTTGAAAAAGCCATCAGTCCTGGTGGTTTATGCTTGGAACAACACGGTTGTGGCTTTGCTCCCAGCCTTACTGTGCTATAAATGTCCTTTCAGGTACGCTGAAGAGGAGACAGCAGCAGGCAAACGCCCAGGCGCAGGTCCAGCGTCAACAACACCACCGCCAGCCCAGAGAGAACTACCAGATGGGCCAGATGAGACGCTGAGGCCCCGCTACTGATGCCTTGTCTTGGTTCTTCCTAGTGCCTACAATGGGAGCACTTCACTCCAAAGAGTTACCTTTGTCACCACATACTGCAGCACTCTGAAAACTGGCAACAGACCTGCTTTAACCGGACAAAGCCCACAGATTTGGGGGCAAACACAAATCATACTAACAAACACGCCACCTTAACTCAGAGAGCCAGTTACTGTAAGCGGGGCATTCACACCGCTAGTAAGTGACGTTTTTCACAAAGAGACTGGAGGAGAACATCACCAGTTGATTTCATGTGCTCTTTATCTTTTTCCTGCTGGTTTTTATTTTATTTGGTTGCTGGTTAGAGTGCAGAGAGAGAGGAGCATTAGTGAGGGTGACTCCTCTTCTGCCTTCCTCCATTTACACCATATCTTGTTTCCTTCCTGATTTGCTGCCATCTTCTGCACCAAGAGGGCACTACAAGTCAAAAGTCGCTTCTATTTTTTTTCCCTTTTCTATTTGCTGCCGATCAAAACCAGGAACGGAGACATTGTATTGGGAGGACACTATTTTGCTAATGTAATTAGACTTTTAAAAGCAAAACAAAATGAACAAAGCTTTTTTTAGGTTTTTTTTTTTCTATTTCCTTTTTAAAGTTTAAATTAACTTTCTCAGGATAAATATACAAAGCATTAAACATGTGAATAGTCAAGTGTATAAGGTGGCTGCATGCATTGGAGCTTATTCTGGTCAGGAAATTGTCCTTGGCCACACCTGTATAGTGATTTCTGGTTTTGAGTAATGGTATTTAGTAGCTAAACCCCTGCATATAGAGGACTAGGGTTGATTCTAACGGCTGAATAAAATTATCTAAAGAAATGAAGCGGGTGTGGGGTGGTAATCGGATATGTGGTAAGCTGATATATTGATATATGGATGTTCTGGTGTGTGATGATTGTGTAGCTATGTTTACACAAAAGGTTGAACTGAAATTAATTATAAAAGAATAGCCCCCTCCCCCCACATAGTTTATTTTTTGGTATTGTATCACAACTTAATTCTGTCTCTATTATAAGTTTTTAACATTGTTTAGTAACACGTTTCTAGAACAGCCACATCATAACACAATGTGCTAATCTGTTTTTCCTAAGGGAGCTGGACCATAGAACTGTATGAGCTGGACAGTCTCAAAAAATGTATTGATTAAATGAAAATCCTTGTGAAGGATGAAGAGATTCGACCATAGCCTCATGGGAGTGATCACAACGAGCGTTGCAGGTGTAGTCTGCATGTCCTGGTGGTGGTTTTGGGTCTCTTGGTCCCTTCTATTGTTTCTTGAGACATAAATGCTGTGTTACAAACCACTCTAGCCAGTTGGTGGTGTCTGCTATTCAGCCTGGCATCATGAATGATCAGTTCTTAAAATAAGAACCTGGATGGTTTTAATATAATGTGCGCTTTTGCTATTGTTGATTTTAATTCAGATATTCTGTATAATGTGGAGCAGAGGTATTGTTTGGCATGTGCTACGGTAAGCAGTCACCTATGTAACTTATTCATACCTGATGGTTTATGTTTTTTATCTTGTTTTTACCCTTGACCCGGATTGCTCTTGCAGCCTTGATTTGTGTAATGACATTAAAATTGTGCCTACATGGAATGAAGTATGATTTAAGTCAATACATTATTGGTCTCTTATCATTGCCAATGAGAAATGCATAGGTGAGCAGCATATTAGTGTACAGTATCTCTTAGTTTTGATTGCGGGGGATAAAGAACATTTAAGGAAGAAACTGTTCATAAACCATTGTCACTTTTAGTGCTCAACATTGGTCAAAAATGTATATTATATTCTGCTTTCCTAATTTGCGCTTCTGGCAAAGTAGAGACACGTTTAGTTTCTTAAAATGTATTTAGGACTATTTTTAGAAATGTATTCTCATTTCTGGTAAAGATCCAATATAGCTGCTTTTGAGCTTTGTTTTTCAAGGTATGAGGATAATTCCTCAAGTAGTCTATGCAGAGTATCACTGAATGCAACACAGTATATAAGCCTCCCCGTGAACTAGCTTGTGATTTCTCCCACATGTATATTGCTGAGATGCTGTTTTACTATGGGCATAAAAGTGATCCATATAAACAGCTAATCATTTAATAATGGAAATGTTATTTTATGTTTTCTTCTTTTTATTCTGTGCGACAATGTGTGAAGCATATTTTAATGAACTGCTTTGGCTAAATTATAATTTTTTTGGCCCCTCTTCTGTTTGTATGATATCAGAGCAGAGGGCTATTTTTTGTTTTCACATGTCTTGCTTTAAATTGCTTGGGGTGAGGGGGGGATGTGCACTGAAGTGTATGCAATGTAAATGGAGAGAATTCCAAGTGGAAAACTGTCTGGTTTTAATATCTGCTGTGTTTTATACAGTTTCCGCTTTTGTTCATTTGTTTGTGTTTACCTTTCTGTTTCTCATCCTGCTCACTTCTCAAATTTTACTAAACTTGCAAAGGTATTGTGCAAACATGTAATTTCATTGAGTACCTGAAATGCATTAATAAAAATAGACTTGAACACAATGAGGACTTAATACCATAAAATGTAATAGAAAAGACCGTAGTATATTTTTATTTCTCTTTAGACCAATAACATTCACATTTGCTTCGTGGTCATTGATGGTATTCGTCTAAAATGGTACTTCATTGTCACCCTGTAATTTGACATAGATCTGTTACATGTATATTTAAAAATACAAATAACATTTGTAATAGTGTGGATATCTTATGGCACTCACGCAGCATTGTGTAAATGTTTGTAATGGAGGGGAAAACATCCCTGAATATCATCATTTAAAACATCTTTCATAGGACTAACCAATTAACTTAACAGTGTTTCTGTTTTGTTATAGGTTCATTGATGATCAGATATTTTTCAACTAGGAATTTCATAAACTAAATCAATTAATTTCTTTAAATGAGCACCATAAAACAGCATTTGGCAGGCTGGCAGTGTTTGAGGTATGTAGGGCTATCTGTTTAACAGTGCTGTACCTTACCATCAAAGATCTTGTATGGAATACAGTACGATACATTACATGTATCTTCTTCTACTCAGTTTTTGACCATCTTTACAGCGTACAAATACTTTCTCTTGTGATGCCTCAACATTCTGTCCATCGTTTGTCATGACACAAAAGGCTGTCCTAAAGAAAGAAACATGTTCACTTTATGGCATATGAAACAACATAGTTGCTGTTAATACAATTACTTAATAATTTGACTTGAGTAGATAGGCTCTGTGTAAAGGCAGACTATGTTCTTCAGTGTGGAAAATAAGGGAAACCAAACAGTCCACAAGGGGGTGATAAAAGTTGCAATTATCGAAGTAGAAGAAAGTAGTGCTGAACATGCCTTTGAAAGAGAAATGTTGCATTATGAACATTTTGTTGTTGCATTGAGAAAACATTAACAGTGACTGCAAATTAATATATATCCAGGCAGGACAGAAAATGACACCACTTCAAATAAATGTGATAGGGACAGAGTGCATTAATGAACATTACAATAAAATGTATAAACAGGTGTACCACAGCTGAGAATGCATCATAATCTGTAATCACTAGCGTAACTGCTCCTATAAATATACCATAACAAAACTACAAGTTAAATGATCCATCCATAACAGTAACACGTGGTCATTTATTTCCTACAGTATATGGGTGAGGTAGTAAAATTAAAGGACCACAGTTGATGAGACGCATTTGTGCAAATTGTCTGTCTTTCTATAAGGCTACTACCTTTGTATTCCCTTACTTTAACATTACATTCCAACTGTTAATCTACATAATAAAGCCGTATACCTCTCTTGTGTGTCGCCTGCTTTGACACTGATCTTGCCCACAGTGAGCTGTGGTTTGCTCCTTGTCTCACCCCAGGGAATGATAGTCTTAAGTTGGACCCACAGGTTCTCAAACAGTGCCTGCCCCTGCCAGTGAAATTTCAACATCATCAGATTCCCAATGTCTCTGTCCAGTGTGATCAGGAAAGTGTAGGTCTTGTTCCCAGAAATTTTTTCCATTCTGTGAGGGTGAGAGAGAGTGTGAGAGAGAGAATAAAGAGTGACTGCATAGAATTGTTAAATTTTCTATCCTAGTTTTACTGTACCCTTTGTAAACATTATACAGATGATTTGAACATGGGACTGACCATAGTCAGAACGTATAGGTTATACTGCATGCAAACGGTGTGAACAGCAGTCCTGTTTTCTCTTTTGTTTCTTCAACACTTTTGAGTGCAGTTCTTGCATCTCATGGTTTACATGCAAAAGAACCCTGCTTGAGGCAGCTCAATGTAGAACAAGCATTTTCAAGCTAAAATGTATTATATAGATAATGAAATAATTAACTTGTAAGAAAGATACTTCAACTCACAAGCTAATTGGGAGATCCCCACTTTCACCCTTCCTTCCAGTGAGGGAGATGGTAAGAGAAGGTTCGATTGCATCAATCTGGTTTACAAACTGTATCCTGAATTGATAATGAAACACTGCAGAGAAGGACATTAATACCAGTCAACTCTAAAACACAATAAACAACATGTTTTAATTTGTCTTGAGACACAGAAAATGCAGTGTTCTAACCTGGTTGGGCTATTCTATTCTACATTTCAGGCTACTATTTGTAACATGTTAACTCGTAATGTATTGTCGTCCATGTGAATTTATTCAAATGTTTAGGGGACAAATGCTTGCACACAACATGTCAGAAATGAAGACCTAATGTTCAAAACTGTATATTGTATAATAAAGCCTCTACTTCTGCAAAAACAGCAGCTCAAAATATATATTGAAACAGCTGATAAGCATTTCGGAATTAACATATTGAGATATAGCTTGATTTATTGTAATTTTTGTAATATATATAAATCCTAGGCAACTAAATCTAATCTAAATCAGAGACATTGCCAGGTGTAATAATTTACTGTTTGTCATTTAGAAATTATTTGACAGCCTTAACCAATCGTCATTGCTACAAGTTTTGGTCGCCTCATCTAGCTCTACCACCAATTGGAAACACTCTTGACTTCAATGTCATCTCACTAACCCACCCTGATTGGTCCGCCAGCAGGGTGGCTGTGAAAACTTTAATGCGAACAGGGTTTCTAGACTATACTCTAAACTCAGCGAAAACAAATTAATTCCTTTTCTTTTGTTTCACTAAAAGTGGTATTTCACTGTATTTTTACACATTTTGAACCAAAAGCCACATTTTATTTATTGATCACTGGCTGCAATTTCATGCTGCTAAAACAGCTTTTACTTCTGCAATTCTGACTCGTGTTTTTTCTACATTTTACAGTGTAAAGCATAGGTGACTTATTCACTTTGCGTTTGTGTTTCACGTTTTTAAAATGCACACATCAAGCAAAAAAGTTATTTTAGTTTACAGTAAAAGGAAACTGCATTTTGAAATGTAGAGTTAGTATGTAATTAACAATATGTGCTTTTGACAAGAAAATGTAGTATTTGGCAAATTGTGCAAATTGTGTGAGGTCTGTTGCTGTTAAAAGTTTGGAAAAGTTCCTTCAGTATAGGTAAGCGGTTGTTAGCGATAGAAAAAACATTTACCATATGAATGTTTGGGAGTCTGACACCGGGACATATAGCATGTTCCACATTAAGCAGGAAATGTGTGTGTGGCAAACTATGAATGATTGAATCTTTTTGGGAGCCATGGGTCAATACAGTTGGTTTTTGGGTCTACACAATGTATTTGTGGGCGTATCTGTACAGCTGAATGTTAACTGTCACATACGTTTGTAAGGCATCCGAGAGCGCGTGTTGAGGTATAACCTCTTGCTGGAGCCAGCACGGACCTTCCTGATGTCATATCCCAGCGTGTTGCAGCGATTCCTCCGACAATCTAAGCACCTTCCCTTGTCAAAAGCATTGTTGTCACTGCACCTGTAAGCCATGCTCTGCTTGTCCTTATTCAGGAGGGAGTCGATGAACAAGTGTACTGAACGTTCATGGGCACATTTTACTGTCTGTTCAAAACCTAAATGGAAGCAGAGGTGGAATTTGCAAATGTGAGACTTTATTTTCTTCAGTTATCAAAACACATTCAATGCAGATTTTGACAGGTAATTTGCATACATTCAGTAAGATTTGTGAAGCGGGTGGTTATCGCAGCATTCCCCTGACAGTCCATGGCTGATAGATAATCCTGTTGGCGGATTATTTGTGGATGGACTTCATTATAGGCTACCTAAAGCAGGATCTGTCAAAATGTTCTTTTGTTGCTTCTCCTGAAAGCACCTCATTAAAGTGCAGCCTGGACTTTTCCTGAAGCATTACACTCAGCAGGAAAACACTCAGATGAAGTCAGAGCCCTGATGGATAGTGCACAGAGACTAACTAACTAACTAGACTAACTAACCCATAAAGGTGACAGATGCTTTAAGGAACAGAGTAATTGTTTTATAGTCGGATTTTGCCCTTGTGGTTCAAACCATTACAAAAATGTTTAATTTTGAAACTCCAATAGTGTATGCCCATCTCGTACAAGAGGGGCTGTTTGGCTGGAACCCCCCATTCCCCAGCTCCCACTGGCCGCCCTAAAGGCAAATGCATGGTTGTCTATCAAACGTCATGAATTGCGTTTTGACATGTAAACAGTGAATTAACTGCTGAAGTAACCCATGACATCTTCAAATGCAGTAGCTTTTCCTTCAAATAGCTTTCTCATATAGGTTTCACGACTCACATATTCTGGAGGATTTGAATGACTTACCGATCAGTCCATATTCAGTTATGTGATCAAATACATTGTGGAGATTACATCCTGGTTGGAAAGCCCCTCCATTGGGATAGAAGTCATAGTGTGCGACAGGCTGCTTGATCCCTACACTTAAGCCCATGCGTTCATGGGTAAAGGTGTGTATGGCGTCCACAAAATCTGCATCATCGAGCGATAGTCTATCTGTTGAGGACATGCCCTCGAACAGCGGTCCTGCTGGATCCAGCCCTGGACAGTGTGAAGAAAGAATAATGGATTGAGTGGAATAAATAATAATAAAAATAATAATAATACATTTTATTTATAGGCGCCTTTCAAAGCACCCAAGGTTACCGTAAATCCCTTTTCTGAAAAATTGTATAAACTTTCCTTTTGACCTGCCAGTTGAAATTAGTTGAATAAATACAGTATGATAAACTGACATGTATTAATATTGATCTATATGTTATTCTAATTTAAATATTTTATTATTAATATATTGAAGACTAATATTATTCAATTTAAGAGAGCCACCTGTTATTCTTCCAATCTTCTTAGCACCATCTTGGTAGCTTCCAGCAAATCCAGAGATGTGAGCACCAAGGCTATAGCCAATCAAATGAACCATTTTGTTTGAATAGTTATATCGATCCTGTTGGTGGTTAATGACATTAAAACAATTTTAATAATTTAGTATTACTATACATTGCATATAGGTTACTGCTGTAACAACAACTACAATTTCAGTGCTAATGCTTCATATACTGTAAATACACAATTATAATAACACTAAATCCCTATATCTTTACCTCAAGCAATTTCAGCAGGTAAGCAATGTCTTGTCCTACAATACGGGTATTATGGGCTGCTGTGGGGTAATGTTGGTGGGCCAGTTTGAGCCAGTCTGTGATCAGGACATTCACATCTCTCAGACTAGACTTTAAAGCTGTGGCCAGTCTAAGCACCCAGCTCTCCATCATCCCATCAACCTTGGGAAACCATCAAGGAAGGTTATTACCCCAGAAACCTCTATTACTGGAAATATGGGTTCTAATGTATTAGAAAACTCTGGTAGCAATCAGTTTGGTCTCTGTCTATTTCATCAGATAGTGGCTATAATATAATAAGTAAACCATCATATTAACTTACTGTAGATCAAATAAAATAAAGGTTTTAGAATAACACCAAATTCAATATAATGATAGAAAATAGATATAACCAGCGCCCTTGTTCTGAAGTATAGAATGAGTATAGTCCCTACCGACCATCCATGAGTAACGATGACAAGGGGAATACTGCTGTTGAAGCCACAGGAGGTAAGTGTGCGTGGCCTGAGAGGTTCCACTGTGCATAAATCCTCCAGATAATCTCCCTCTGAATACAACCTGAAGACTGAATTGCCCACATAGGGAACTTTCACTTGGGGGGTGACCATCTGGTCTATGTGCACTGCAAGATAAAACACCACTGTGAAATGATCTGTTTGGCCATGACAGTAATCTGAAGCACAGGCTGGTCAAATACAATGTTTACTTTGAGGTAAATAATTACACCTAGGCTATAATTTAGAAGGATTCCGTCTCTCTGATACAGGATATTTTCAAACATCTATGTATATTTTATAATAGTTTTTTGTTATTATAGTGTATTTTCTAATGAACATTTCTGGATCTAGTAACTCTACTGTGAGAACACAATGATGGAAAGACTCTTGTATTTACATTTTTACTTTCTTTTCTTTTTTTGTTCTTTTTGTGTGTGAGTCATTTATAACATATCCTGCCATTGCCTTTTCAGGAATATTTCACTGTTTGTTTCAGGCTTACAGGTCCTGCGAACATCTGTGGTAGAGGCACATAGAACTGACAAAAAGCTCATATGAAACTCTACTTATATGTGGTTATGTAATAGGCCCCTCTTTCTGCATACTGTGGCAGAGCCAGGTCCTAATGGTTAACCTGACATGCCAGATGAATTGTTGTCACAATTCCATCTGGGGAGTTTGTAAAGGGCAGGTAACGCTGATTTGGAAGTCCAGTTGCTACTCGGACACATTCAAAATTATTCCTAAGCTTTTCAGACTGATTCTCACGGCGATATTAAGCTGACTTATCTTAAACTAACTAATCTTAAAGTTTCTACAGCACAATGTCCATGCTAGACAGAAACACATGGACAGTACAGGGATCCATGCTGTGACTTTATCTGTCCACGCTGTATGCCAGTGGCCGTTAGAACCCCAGGAGATGCTGTATTTGAATAATCAAACATGACGATTTAAACTTGGGTGCAACACACTAAATGCATTTGTTGATTGGCTTGCACTGTTTGTTTGGCTGAACAGTCTTATTTAGTTGGTATAGCAGAGGGACAGCTGATAAACTGCCAGGTGCTTGCACAAAGCTTCCTGCCATGTAGGTAGGTCTACAGATAGGTGTAAATAAATAGGTATAGCCTACAGTAGCAAGGTTGACTCTTTGTTCTTATACCCTGCATTGTTCAATACATCTGACACATAGTAAACTTCTCATGTTGTTTATCCATTGTCATGACAATATGGTATCTTAATCCATATAAGATGCATGACATTTTGTTTAAATTAATAGATGTGTGTACAATTCAAGAAATTACTTCATTCAATTTGAAAGCCCATGCACCCACATGTGAATTGCACATGATCACCCAGACTTGCTTGGGGACCAACAATAGCATTGTTCTGCCCCCAGTGGCCAGAATTAGACAGCATTAGACACATTCATTTTAACTGTTAATTTCAGATTAATAAAATGTAATTTTTACAAACCTTATGATTATTAAAGTATGTGTATTGAACTATATTTAATCCTGTTAAAAATATATAGAGGTTAATGTTGCTGAAGGTGACTATATATGAAAATGGTATCTGCATATTTACAAACTTTCTGGATCCAAGTTTCTTCACATATGTTTGCATTCTGTGTTTCTTTTTTGACAAGGTGTGTTTCTAATGTACAAGAAACATTTTCCATGAATATATAAATGCATCTAAAACTAGCATGATTACAACTTTATTTTTTCTCTCAAATAAAAAAAATGCTAAAAAAGAGCTAAAACAACTTAAACCCTTGTTTAAATGTGACAATCCACTCACCATTTTTGTTTCCCTTGATTTTCTTCCCCTCACCCAGGTGAGAAGTGAACAACATGAAGCACAGAAGTTTCACCACAGCCATTGTGTCCCTTTCTTTACAAAGCGTTGGTAATCCCTAAGGCAACACCTTTGTGGTGTGGAGGAGGACAGGTAAAATGTGCTAGAGACTTCAAAGAAGTGCGGGAAACACATGGCAGGCCTACTCCACTGTTATCATAGACAGAAGCAAACCAGGAGCAATGGTTTATGGATAAGGGGGATTTTGTGAATCACTCCACATTCCTGATTGGCTGTGGGCCTGGTGGCACTGTTTCAACAGATTGTGACAGGCCAGAGGTAAACGTGGGGAGGGAGAATAGATAGCAGAATGCACATATAAACATGTCATGCACTGAAATGAACCAAGCAGAGCTCAAATGATCTCTTAGTCCTTCAGAAGGGTTCCAATAGAAACTCCACATTGAAAGTTTCTGGTATTTGTTTTAGTCATTCCGTTGTATGCGTGAGTGATATAATATTCCAGCAGAAGAACATAGAAACAAACCAGCTTTAGTACTGTATATATTGTTTGACTAATATGAATGTGCTGTTAAAACAGTTTCATGTTAAATGTGTACAGCTTGGACATTTCTATTAAATATATGTGTAATTATATTAAAACAAAGTTGCAGTAAAGACACAAACTAAATATTTTGAGAATTGGTTTATTGAGCAGCCTCTTATAAAAGTAATGAGTTTCACAGTAATTTGTTCTTGTATAATGCCTGATACAATATGGTGGCACCCACAGTATATTCAGAAGATTCATTGTGAGCCATTTAATATTCATTAGAATTATTGGATAATGGCACATTTATATATCATTAGGCATGCCTTAAAAATATGGTATAATGCTTCACAAAATGCCACAATGCAATTTTGAACAAATACAATTTTGCAGTAAACGGCAGCTTACCCAGTCCAACTACATACAGTATTTTGTTGTGAAAACGTTGGTAAAACACCGTAAGTGACAGGACAATTCTGAATGTGTTCTTTACCACCTGAAATCATAGAATTAAATAGTTTCAGTTATATTTCGGTATAGGCTGTGTGTAGCCTATGATTTAAAGTAATTACATTTCAACATGTCTCGATTGTATATTGATTATTTATCTACAACCAGGAGCTAATACTTACACTGAAATTGCATGCCCATATAGCTAAAAATAAACCGGCGGTGGTAACTCCGTAGCCTTGCCGTAACAGTCAATGACCGAAGTCAAGAAAAGCTATTGACCAAGCTGCAATTTTTGACGAGTTAGAAATGAGAACGTGTTGGAACCACACAAATACACATTGTGAAGGCTAAGATATTGTAGTTCTGCGGTCTGCACCACTGCAATTGTATAAGCTTACAATTGCTTACTATACCATTAAGTGATTCTCACAATAATACAGGAATACCTTTTCTTTTATCAGAGAAGATTAAACTTCTTTGTATTGTGGTATTGTAAACAAGCATATAGCCTATTGAGTATAATCTCATAATATCCGCAATCCACTTCTGAAATTGATAAAAATCCAAACATATGCACTGTATAAATATTAACATTAGGCTAAATTTGTGAACAATCAGGAGTTATACTGTCTCTCAAAAAAACTGTACTTTGTTTTGTATTTTGATTTGAAATGTTCTATATAGGAAAATATTTTATCAAACCAATCCATGTTAGAAGTAAACATAACTCAAAATAATATTTAATGTAAACAATTTACAATAAACACTTCCAGGGTAAACAATATTGTTCTATATTAAAGTATTTAATAAAACAATTAGAATCAATTGCATAACATCCCACATACTTTATTTACATTCTATACGTAGACAGCAGTCAAAGTTAAAAGCAGAACAAACGTATGCTTCAAAACCAGTAAAGGATGTTGATCATGACCTTAAACAACTTACAGCTTCACTTGCGGTGAGTCATGCTGCACGGCCTTATTACTTTGCTAATAATAATAATAACAACTAATAAAAAGTTAACTTTTTAAAAACGAACACTCCATACTACAGAGCAAAAAGTTAAAGGTTAAAAAGAAAATACTACACATGGCCAGTAGGAGAAAATATTTGGGAAACAATATACCCACTGACCAATCAATACCTTGCCTAGGTCAAAAATGTTCTTTCTACAAACCAACAAAAGATTTGCCTGAAAAGGACTCACATCCCTATAATGAAATCTAGCATTTTATTGACAACAATAACTTGAAAGAGTAACAGGACTTGAGTTATGTGCATAACGTAATGTGACATTTAATATCCTAATGCACCCGAAAACACCAGTAGTGTATATGTGCTTTAAGGCTGTGTTTTATACAGTAATTGTATTATTATATCAAATCTATTTTGAGAAAAAAGGAGCTTAATTTCTCATCACAATCTGAAATAGGGTTATTTCAAAACAATGATTAATAATGGTAGCCACATCTTTAGATTTACGACTTTATGATTTACTCATAAATCAAGCATTTAAATATTTTAATTTGCTAATGGAGTGTTAATTAGAGTTTTGACAAATAAGTAATGTGACATGAAATAGAAGGTTTATGTTCATAATGGAAAAGTTCAAAGTTCTCATACCTAAAAGTGTCAACCCCATCTATCTATTATGTCTATTGATCCATACTTACATACAATCTAAAATAAAAAGGATTAAATTCTGTACAGAAATTTGGCAAATCTCTGAAAAAATTACCATAGAGCCATAGAAGAATACCATACTGTATTCATGCAGGAGACAATATTGCATAATTGTTCAAATACATTGTTCAGGCGTAATACATTGTATACATGTCAATGAGTATATCAAAGATAATGAAAGCTTACTGTAGCTTGATAAGTCATGCATATTGTATACATTATAACAAAGATCAACCAACATATGTATGTTCATATAATATCTAGAATATTGCATGATTACTGCACACATATCAAGTGTAATTCTAATGATTGTTATTTATCAAACCTTTCCTTGTTGCTTTTCCAACACTATTTCACCTTAACTCATAGTAACCATTTCATACTTGTCGTTGAGGTTGGTCTCCTCCTGTTTCTCAGGCTCGGGGTGGTGCAACTCAATGAACACAAAGTAGATGGCTGCCCCCACTACACCACCCACCATTGGCCCTGCTACAGGGATCCACCACCAGCAACCTCCAGCCCTGCACACATGCACACACATGCACACACATGAACTCCCATCTCAACATCTCTGAATGTATTCATTTTTATTCATTTCTTTTTCATTCAGTTTTGTTGTAAATGGTAGTGCTGTTATAGCAGTTAGGCAAGATCTAGTGTCCCACTACGGAGCATGGAGCACTTCATTATAAAGCACTGGATAACGTCCTCTCCTACTTCTGTGTGCTCGTTCTGAATCTGAGCACACAGGTGTTTGGTCTGCTTGACCTGGGGACTCTTTACCAAGGGAAGATTAGTCCAGTGGGTCCCTGTGGCTCTTTTGATCCTTTACTGCAGGTGAAAGGGCACGAGTTAACTAACAGAGCTGGCCTTCCTTAGAACATGTACAAAAGCAAACAAGTGTCTGAGTGGGTTGCCTTCATTTCCACTAAGCAGTTAGGAAGTGGATGTTGGCTACTGAATTAGAAGGCATAATTTGCCAAGATGACCAGGTTAGATGACAGACACATGTGGGTCACATTGATATGAACAAAGATTACAATTCATAGTGGATCCTCTGAATAATAATAAACTTCAAACTGGATTTTTGAAGACACCGACAGTAAAGAAGTGGTCATTGGCAGCAAATCTGCCAGTGGGGAAAACCTAGCCTCGCAAGACATACTTCAATTTAATTTTGCAACGATCAGCAGGAACTGCTGAATGCAAAAACCTTTGTTGCCCGAATAGAGAACCACCAGCCAGAAGTGACTAGCTGAAGTCTTCCCTAAAATGACTACATCCATGCACGTCGTCTGTTTACTCTCTGGCTGATCTCATTGTGAGGAGAGGAGCAATGACGTCTCTTTCTTGAGGGGAAAGCAGCTCTGGATCTTAAAGGCCAAGCTTCAACTGAATGTCAACTGTGACTTCCAAGACCTACATGTGTGTTGTGTCTCATATGTATATCAACATATAACTTTCCAATATGTTTAGCTGTTTCATTAGTGATAAAGATGACAGTATATACTG
>JAODLL010067818.1:0-17082 GCA_026546735.1 Forbesichthys agassizii
CTCTCTCTCTCTCTCTCTCTCTCTCTCTCTCTCTCTCTCTCTCTCTCTCTCTCTCTCTCTCTCTCTCTCTCCTTCCAAAGAAACACAAGCAAACACATAAACAACGGCCTCCACTCATGAGGATGATGACTGCCCACAAAGTACCCCCAACAACTCTACACCCCTTTTCTCATTGCAAGCCGAACCCCACTGGGGGTAGGTTCAAGGGCCTCCAGGCAGGGGCCTCGCCTGCCATTGTTGCCCCACAAAGGGTGAGCGGGGGACAGGCAGGCAACAGCAGCTTGAAGGCAGCGGGTTAAGATGGAGGAAGACATCGACCAAATGGTGGAGAGGAGAGGACTTCTCCATTCCACCCTGAAGGCCATGCTGGCTATTGAACATTCCCAAGCCCCGCTCCTTTTTGCCCCACGTCCTCCAATAATAGTTGAGCAAGTTTGAACACGACAGAAACTGATTTCTTGTTATGGCCTATGCTGTTTTGTCCAACCTAAGCCATTTTCACACATTGTGTATATCCCTGTATTTTGCAGGGACAGTTCCTGCATTGGGTCATGTGTAAACAGGAACAGGGGTAGATATACCTGTATATCTGTTCTTCCAATTTCCCACCTTGTGACCTAGTAACATTACAGGGAAAATGCCGGTATGGCTGGTATGACTGTGAACAAAAACAGGACCAATGCCAGGACAAGCACTTCATTCTGACTCAAGAAGTGTTCACGTGGAGTGAACAAACCAATCAGACTTAATAGTTACAAATAAATATTTGATATGCCATAACATTAGACTACAACTTTATACTCATCGTGAGTTAAAGTTATAGTCCGCTATTGCAAGCAAATATAATTTTTTTAGGATTTTAGCTAATTTAGCAAGCGTTCTGGAGAATGACTAACCCTGCCATTAATAATTGTTCTGGTTTTGCTAGACCATGTTGTCAAGTTAGAAAAATGCTAACAATCTCTGTCGCACCGTATGTTTCCCGTGATCACATTTGCTGTAATTAATAGATTTGCTGGAATATTTAAATATTTATATTTACATATTTATTAACATGCTTGGTTAGAACACAAAGATAAAATATTTGTACACTATTTGTAAGCTATAGCAAGTCAAGTCAATTTTATTTATATAGCCCATCACATTAGTCTCAAAGGGCTGTACAGCCTACATTTCACATGGAAGCAAACAACACTCCCTTAACCTGCTCCTCCCCCCAAACAAGGAAAAACTACCATTAAAAACCCCATGGTCTCTCTCTCTCCCACACACTCACACTAGCAAATTCATATACTGTACTGTAGCAGGGCTTCTGCACATATGTAGGCTATAACCTGGACTCAAGTGTTAAGCATAGGTAAATTATAACTACTACTATTACAAATGAAGTCTCCTGAAAACTTTTATTTGTTTACTGTGCTTGACAGCATCCATAAAGTGTTGCATTAGCTACTGCCATCTGCTGGACTGTCCAGGCTATTGTAACTATGCCGTTATCAACCACGGCGTCGGCATGTGTGAACAAGCACAATTAGGTAACTGTACCTGTATGCAGCTGCATTTGTGAATAAAGAAAATCAATAGCTGTGCTGTGCCGGTCATGCAGGTAACTTACCAGGAACAATGTGTGTAAAGGGCTCTAGTTACAGTAACTAAGGGGGTGGGGCTTGGGATCAATTGTGTCCAACGTAGTAGTCTGTAGAGATTCCTTATAGTGTGTGTGTGTGTGTGTGTGTGTGTGTGTGTGTGTGTGTTTGCTAGTTACAGGCTGACGCATTGTCATTTTCCCGTCCAGCAAAAGAACATTTTTGAGCCCGTGGGTGTGTTGGTATAAACATGAGGTGTGGTCTAGCTCAAATACATGGACCGTTGTCAGTCTCTGCAGAAGCCTGATTACAACTCATTCATTAGAATCAGGTGTGTTGGAGCAGGGAGACATCTAAAACATGCAGGGCAGTAGCTCTCCAGGACCAGGGTTGGGCACCTCTGCATTACAGAATTGCCTTCCCCTGCTGGTTGTAATTCAGGTTTACGGTATGTATTGGTATCAAAAATAAAACCCATCCATTTGGATCAGATATTTATGATACTGTGGTGCGGCTGGTGCCGCCCACTCCATATTTCACAGAGGTCAGTGGAGCGGGTGAGAACATTTACCCCATGGAACGGTCTAGTAGGTGCCTGTTGGGGTGTGAGGGATCTGACGAAGGGTCAGAAAATATCTTGAGTGGGGTAGCAATTCCAAGGAGAAGTCAGAGAGCATTGGCCAAGATGTTCATTACATCTGCTTCTCAACCTTCGTGACTCATTTGCATTCAACCCCATTGTGACACATTTTTAGCAACATTCATGGTTGTTTATTTTATATATTTTATTTATGTTCCATCAGATGAGATTTTTTTGTTCAGGGTATTAGCTCAGATTTTCTTTAGAACCATTTTAGAAATGGTTCTAAATATTGTAGCTGCAATTTAAGACTGCAGTTTAATTCTTAGCTAGTCACAGCATTAGGTTTTGGCCTGGCGCTGTTAGCAGCCTGTTCCCCCGTGGCTAATCTTGGCTTATTAGCTGACATTAGCTGATGCAACATTATTGGTGTCTGTGGGGGGCTGTCAGCATTCAGACAGGCTCCAGCCAGTGTCAGCCAATGCCACGATCACTTACCCTGTAATAAATAGGCCTGCCCAAATATTTAAACAGACCCAGGGGTCCAAGAGAGGGACTGGCAGTGGAATCAGGAGTCTGTCTACATGTTCATTTGTGTGTTTGGGGACCAGGATAGCAACTACCTTTTGCAATTCTTGACTTGTTTTCACGTGTGGTTGAAATGTTTGCATATGTGTCACAATGTATGACTGACGTTGGAAGCAAGAACTGATAGGTGACCGTTTGTAGTATTACCAAAATAATTCACAAACAAACTGAATTATATATTACATTTCTACAATGTTACTTCTTAATTGTGGCACAATGTGATACATTTTGTTAACTTAAATAGATAATTGCTAATTCTTGTTGCCATATCGACACCTATTGTATCTTATTCATCCTGGAGGGGTGGATTCCTCTCTCTATGGTCCCTTGCCATGGTTTCTTCCCTTTTGTCCCAAGGGGTTTCTAATGGAAGTTTTTCCTTGCCCGGGGGTAGGAGTAGGGAAAGGGGGTGTTGTTTGTTTCTATGTGAAATATGAGCTGTACAGCACGTTGAGACTGTAATGTGATGAAGGGCTATATAAATACACTTGACTTAAGTTTACTTGAACTACCTCTTCTGTGAAGGTAAAAATTCTGCAAATTAGCACCGACTCTGCCAATGAGGTGTAACTGCACCCTGTGTTGTTTTTAAAGCTGCCTTTTCACTGTGGATACAGAAATGTGTTTATTTCAAATTACAGTAACAAAACGTTGTTCCTCTCTTCACTTGACAACGTTTGCTGTTGGGGTATTGGACACTTCCTGGCTGGGGCACAGATAGTCCCTCTTCCGATGTCCTTGGCCTTGCCGTTTCATTATAGACTAAAGTGATTGTGGTTTGTTTTATCAAGTGGTAAACATGCTTGTCTCAACACAATTCTCTCTACTGTGTATACAGTATGCAAGATGCTTCAACAGACAAATCTTCCAATATTGACCTTTAGCCTGCCCTGCTGTTGTGTGTTGTGAGTGACAAGCCAGTCGGCTGCCATTAGCTTGGCCTTGTGTCGATATGCCAAAACAGGTTGAATCAGCGCACTTGATTTGTGAACCCCAGTAGATTGGGAGGGAGGGAGGAGGTGGGAATGCATTAAATATTGATGCAGGGACCTTGTAGGTGAAGGAAGGGGAAACAGTTCCTCCGCCCCCTGCTGTGTCAGATCAGATCCTTCTGCCTCGGTGTCTGTCCGCCCCACTATCATTCTATTCTGGTGCCGTGTCTATGATGCACAGTTCCCTAAACCTTTAACCAAGCTAGCAGTCTAGCTAGGCTACTAGCAGTCTAGCTAGGCTACTAGCTAGCCTAGCTAGGCTACTAGCAGTCTAGCTAGGCTACTAGCAGTCTAGCTAGGCTACTAGCAGTCTAGCTAGAAGTCAGTGTTCTGCCAATGTCTAATCCCAATTCAATGTAAAATCCCAATTCCCCATACTTACTTCCAGATTGTGTTACTGATCATTCATTTCTGAATGCTTTGTTTTACAATAGGCCCAGGGCCCTTGATTGGTCAACTCCCGATGGAACAATAACAGGAATAAAGAAGTGAAAGAAGCATAATATTTGCACTCTCTGCATTCGTTAACGTATCACTAAGCAATGTCTCTTCGCTGTGCCGCTTCTGTTCCAAGGCAGGGAACATGGTAAATATGATCTTGTGTGACCGTTTTTCACTATTTTTGGTATTGTTACGTTTTATTTAGAATTAATAAACATTGACAATTCTTTGGCTGTGGAGCTTTATTTTTGGCATTGGTCGCCCAGCCAGGCTTTTTTGGAGAGCAGTCGGAGGCTGACCTTGTGTCGTATTCAGTCGAAGTTGAACTACAAAACTCAGAGAGCGCTGACCTAAAAGGTTTGACATCTCTAGAGGAGCTCACACAGTGAGCTGCCAAAAACACTTTTACCCAAGGATGTGGTGTGCATGAGTGTGTGTCCGTGTGTGCATGCACATGCTTGGTGGTGTGTTTTGAGGTCCAGCCCGTCTACGGCACACATAACTTAAGCTTGGTTATGTGCTTCGCCCCACTATGGTCTATGACTGTATGGGGGCTGGGTGATATTCTACCAGACCGTATGACGGGCAGAGCCATGTCTATTCTTCAGAGAAGAGACTGTATAGTAGGGCAGGGAATCCAAAAGAGTCACACTCTAATAAAAATCTACTATACATCTTTTGTATGTAGAAAATGTGCATTTTAGGAACTGTCCTCATATTTGAGCCAAACGTGTAGACTATGATTATAGCTATTATTATTATTATTAAACCCGTGTTTGATAATAGTGTATTAGTATATTTCCCAAACGTGCACCAACACTCAATATCTCATAATACAGGCACACACCTGCAAGCATTATATTACTGCCTCTCAAACACACATACAGTACACTCACCCACGTGCACTGCACACACACACACACACACACACACACACACACACACACGCACACACACACACATGCACACAGCATCATGACAAGGAAAATCTGTTCTCACATCTCTGATAATTGAATCTGAGTGACGCACCTTAAAGGCCGCGGGTGATCCATGGGCCTAAATTGAGTAGATAAGACAATGAGAACAGTGACCACCCATTATCTGTCAATCACTCCACAATGTCCAATACAATTCCAAACACATTGTCAGGCGGTCACACGCAGCTCTCGCTGACTATGTCCTGTTTATTAGCATATTTCACTTTTAATCCAACATAACATCACCTTGCTAAAAATGAAGACAACAGGAGCGTGTGTGCCTGTCACGTTCAGTGTGAACATGCCACAGTGTGTGTGTGTGTGAAGCTTAAATGAATGTGACATTCATACAGGATGGGAGATGAGTTGTTCGCGCCCCTCTGGAGATACAAGATGGCACCTCTCACATTGGGCGAGGACTCTCATGAGGTCATAATGTTGACCAGCACAATCAAGACCACATCACCAATACTAACAGCTAACCTCATCTAGCCATTAAAATGGCCACTGTCGAGGTTAGATTACATTTTACTATCATTGTCATTATTTGTTATTGGCGTTAAGGATTATATTTCTAATAATCATAAAAGCTGTTTGCAAAGTAAATAGTAGTAGTAGACCTACTTGTGTAAATTCATTTAATTGGATTAGCCCCATGGATCGGATACAACGGTGCAATTGTCACAGATTCCGATCCAGCTATTTAAATCAGTATCGGTGCCATCCCTAGTGTGTACAGTACTGTAACTACAGTAATAAGGGTAGGTACTGTAACGTGTGCTTGTGTGTGTGTGTGTGTATGTGTGCGTGTGGCGCATGTGTGTGAAGGAAATATATAGCAAGATTAAATATATTTCATTCATCCCCTTGCTGAAGAGATTTGCAAGGTATTTTATAGATTCTTATTAAATATACTGTATACCTGAACCTCACGTGATATGACTGAATTAAGGGCACCCCTGGGCGTTAGTATTTTTTCTGTAAATAGATATCTTGTTAGAGATTACGTTTAATGTGCATATTTCGCCCTCTGCTGGTCAATATTAAAATACAGTGTACAGTGGGCCTACATTCTCTTATTGCGGTGTGCTCCCAGAACTATATAAATAGGGTGCACCAAAGGGCATATCTGAGTGGAGGCTTGGCTACTGCCTACTGTAAATATATATATATTTTTAAATCTTGTTACGTTTTGGTTAATTTATTAGGCATTTAACGTCTGCTTTGTTAAAGCATGCAGGCTTAGAATAAGATACAATACCTATATGACTTATTAGGGTTATGTGTGTTTACAGAATACCCTACAACTAAGAATACCCTACAGCTAAGAAAAAAAATTGCACCATCTGGACAAACGCGCGCACACACACACACACACACACGCACACACGCACGCGCACCCCCCCACACACACACACACACACACACACACACACACACACACAATATCCCCATAGCCTCTAGCCTATAGCGACGATATCTTTGGGCGCTAAGGATTAGTATCTCTCATCAGCGACTTCTTACACTAATTACATTTAAAAAATCAATCTATCAGGGCAGAGCGCCATGTTGTCTGTAATCCCTGCTCTCTAATGCTCCACCAGGGTTTAATGTGTGTCTATCAATGTCCATCAAGACACACCAGCCAGCACATTGTTTCCAGGAATAGACATGGTGTACAAAGGGACATGTGAGAAAGGTAAGATGGTTCGATTTTTACTGAAATTGTTTTAAAAACATGTAGGTATATCAAATTTAATTGTATGGATTATTGTAATTACGATATTTGTCTATTTCTTATTGGTTTAATAAAACAGTTGATCCAACTATTTGTATCAAACTATTTTGTGTTGTGTTTTGAATAGATTTATATTATATGAAATAATTATTCTAAAACAATTAAAACAGTCCTGATTTCAATTGTTTCAATAGCAGTGAAATAATTGGCTGGACAATCAAGTTATCCCATGGTATTCATTGCACATGTATTTCACAAATGTACATAATTTAAGCATTTAAACATTTTCACAGTTTTCAAAATGTGTAGTGTCAAGTGTTCAGGCTACATTAGATATGTCAGCATAATCCATGCAGGTCAGGTCTTGCTGAAAGATAACAACCCATGAAACACAAACCCCTTTTCTCTCTGAGAGCAGAAGGGTTTACAGACACTGTGTATCTGTGGAGGATGGTGTTGAAATTAAGGTACTCTCCTTATTCTGTTCCCAAGTTTTGACACTTTCACAAGGAAGAAAGTACTGTAAAATGAATTCCACCATCTTCAGATGGAAAAACAGATTAAAGGATTAAGTAATCATAAACCACAACAAAAATCACCATAGTACAAGGCTACTACAATATCTTAAACATGCATTGGTTGCAGACAAGAGGACTTAAAGTTAAGGTAAGGTGTTCTTAAGGATAGAAAGCATAACAATACAGCTTACGCTTTTGGAAAGCACGTCTATAAGAATATAGCAAAAAGACTGCGAGCTCTGGTTTCTGGTAACTCGTTTAATGGAGATGATGCAAGTAGTAAATCTAGGCTGAGGATTTGGAGGGATTTAGGTATAATCTTTCCATCATTGAGAAATCAATCTAATATCCCTACCATAGATGTGCAGTATCAGAATAAATCTTTAACATCTGGTACTCATCACTGTGAAACACACAGCATTGAATGCATAATGTTGTTGTTGTAGTTTTCATTTTTTACTTTATCTAAGTTCTGTAGACCCAAATTAGACAGACGTTTAAACTAAAAACATTCCTACTGGTAATGGCATGTCTGGAAAATGTTTGAATTTAGAAATATTTAGAAATATTTCATAGCAGGAAAGTGGAAAATCAATAAAACCAGGCCATTTTGTGGGAAAGGGTTAAAATATGGTAGGCAATGGCAATTGTACACAACATTATCTCTGCATTTGTTTATACATTAGGTTGTGAAAATTAAAGTCATGGAATTTCATTAAACCCTGAAGTGTGTGCGTGTGTGTGCGCGTGTGCATGTCCATGTGTGTGAGCATGTGCGTGCATTCGTGTGTAAAACAGCTGTTTATGAATGTTTACTCTAAAATATTTACATTCAAATGACTGAAATGCCTGAATGCCTCCTCGGTAGCATAAAATTACTGCTGTTGTACTAGTCCAATATGCAATCCAATCATTTTTTATGATCAACATCGCGTTTTATCAATATCATGCACCCTTAAATCACACCATGATTTCATATTGCTTTCACGTAAAAAACAATTTTATAAGAAGCATATTGTTCTTCATCGGCCTGCTTTTGAAGCCCGGTCTAAGGTTTCATTTGTCATTCTTCACTGCTATTTTGCGAGATTCCTCGGGAACATCAGGAATGATCACAACAACTAATCAAACGTAACAATACAGAAAAAAACCTGTTTAATTAGCTGCCCTATTTTGGAGTCTCTCCTAGCCTCCATCTTTACCCACACCCGCAGCCTGAATAATTGACAAGCTCCCTGTCTCCCCTATTGTGTCCATAAGCCTCTCTTTGTACTCTCTGTGGAGTATAGGGCTGCTCTCTCTGCTCTGGCAACAGCATTGAGCCAAAACAAGAGTCAAGCTGGGAGCTGTACCACCACAATATCCATGTCCACCTTATTTGGACCAGCACATGAAAGCTGACCAGCGTGCAGAGAGGTAGATATCTGTCTGCGTGTCTATCTCTGCTTGTACATCTGTTTACAAAGGACTGTTCTCTCACATCGCTCTGTACATTCAAAAAAGGTAGCATTATATTTATGTTCACTGTTCTGTTGATCTTTCTCAGAAAAAAATCGAATTAGCTGGTTAGTTCATGTACTTTTACATCATTTTGAAAAGTATTGTGTTTGGTGAAGATACCACTTTACTATGGATACAATATGTATGTATATTCCCAATTGTTTATTCAACTGCTCAATTGTTGAGATGGTTGAACATCTCCATACTGGTAAACAGAGTGACTATGATACAGATGGATAAAGATAATGGTGTATGAAACATACAGACTGTAACTGTGAAAGACATAGTTTCTCCCTTGTATTATTGCCCATGTTTACTTAAGGGGGTCTACTTTGCTTTACCAGGACGGCAGTGGAGTCATGAAGCTGTCCGTGCTGCTTCTCCTTCTGCTGCTAGAACGAGAGGCAACAGAGGCAACAGAGACCTCTGTGTTCCACGACAGCTGGTGTGAGCCAACCTGCGACTGTCAAGGAGACCAGAGGTTCACCATCTGCTCCCAGGCTCTTCTCACCCAGATGCCCAGCTCCTTCCCCCCGCCCACGGAGCTCCTGGACCTGTCGGACAACCAGCTGACTCTCATCCCCGAGCGATCCTTCCAGACGGTGCGCAAACTGCGCGTGCTTCTCTTACAGAACAACACCATCGTCGCGGTGGAGGGAGGGGCTTTCTCTCTGCTGGAGTTCCTCCAGAAGCTGGATCTAAGCTGGAACCGGCTCGCCGCGCTGCCCCCGGATTTCTCTGAGGGCCTGGGCTTCCTCCAGGAGCTGCAGCTCTCCCACAACCAGCTGAGAACCCTGGACGCCTGGAGCTTCCTCCACCTGGACGGCCTGTGGAGGCTAAACCTCACGGGCAACTCCATCCACGGCATCCAGAAGAGAGCCTTCGCCTCCATGAGCACCCTGCGGCAGCTCCACCTGGCGGACAACCGCCTGACTTCGCTCGACAGGGGGATCTTCTCCACGCTGCGCTCCCTGGAGGTGCTGAACCTCAGAGGGAACTGCATCAGCCAAACAGAGCTAGGCGTGTACAGGCCTCTGAGCAGCCTGGCCGTGCTGGACATGGCTGACAACAACCTCAGCGCGATCCACTTTAAGCCCTTCCTGAGCATCCACAGCCGCAGTACCCACATCTTGCTGGAGGGGAACCCCTGGAGCTGCGACTGCGACCTGCAGAGAGACTTCTGGAAGCTCAACAGCATCCAGCGCTTCTTCCTGGACGACTACCACAACCTGAGCTGCAGGGCTCCGGCCGACCTGGAGGGCCTGCGGCTGATGGACGTGGAGCTGTGCATCGCCGAGTCGGTCACGGTGATCGTCATAACCGTCACCGTGGTGATCACCGTGGTGGCTGCCATGGTGATGGCCGAGAAGAAGCGGAAGAGGGCGGCCAAAAGAAGACACTGGACCCAGCATGGGGAGGAGTCTGACCACAACTAATATTAACTCTCTCTCTCTCTCTCTCTCTCTCTCTCTCTCTCTCTCTCTCTCTCTCTCTCTCTCTCTCTCTCTCTCAGGATTATTAAATAATAATTACTGTAACATGCTGAAAATATTTCTATGGATATCATGAAATCAATGCAGCCTACTATGTATTATTTAAGAATTGTACACTATAATCTATTAGGCTGCATGTCATCGTTGTGTCGTGTTTTGGGCAGGTTTAGGTTATAGGCCTACATGCATATATATTATTAACTGATTAGGCTATTGAACCAGAAACTTCAATGTGAATCATTGTAACCTTTCAAATATATTTTGTGTTTATTGATTCACTGAAGAAATATCTGTTTTTATGCTGTAATTAAAGACGACTCTCAAAGAAAATATTACACACCCAAATTGCATAATATTAGAAACGCACAATAGCATGCTTAAATAACAAAATATTAAAAAACATTTAAAAAATTAGATTAGGGCCTGCAGCTATATCAATTATATTAAATATTATTATTTTAATTAGAGTTAATTCCTGTAACTCGCGTTTAACACATATGGAGTGAAGTGGGGCTGCATTTGCTTATAAGTCCTACCTGCAGTTATGTGTAGTCTACTTATGATTTGAATATGCTGATACTTTCTATGATAATTTCGCTTCGACTGATTCGTGCCTTGTAGGCTACGCCTACACCCTCCTTACTTCTAACTTCTATGCCTTCTATGCCTTATACGCACACCATACGGGACATAACTACAGCCTTAGTACAAACGTGTGTGAAGTTCACACTGTGAACAGAGCATACGGTATCTTGCTGTTCACATTATATTTTTCCAACCAATGTATGGTGTATGCCCCTTTAATTAACAAGGAGACGTAACTCTCCGCCCATCCCGTCACTGTCTGCTCTGCTCTACCCTGCCCGGCACAGGTGGAAGCGGCTGTGGAGGCTGTTGTCTACAGAGAACACTTATTTTGCGATCCAGATAGTTCCCCTAATATGTGGATTTGATCAATTTTATTTGGAACGTTATGTTTCTTTAACGGCGATTTGTTATAAATGAATGACGGAACGGTCCAAATTAAGATCGAAACTGCGCAGTCATCGTTTGATGGGAGCGGTGACTTGACCAGGTAAGTGGACATATGCGTTTAATTTGAGATGTAATATGCTACTCGATCATTTTGTAGTTTCACTTGTATAAAGTTACAGAAAAGAAAAAAGCCACGTATACTAAATATTGTTATGGTAAATTATCGGTGGTGATGATATCATCTTACACTACCATGCTGTCAAGGCTGCAAAATGAAATACCGCTGCTAAATGTAGGCTATTCTATTTCATCAACATTTTAGACCATATTCGTGTGATTATTTTGTCTTGTTACTGCGATTGATCATGTCAAACACTTCCGTACTGTAAGCATATATGTCTTTTGACAAGTGTGCAAATGACCAAGCAGCCAAACCCGTTCTCGTTAATTGTTCGTGCTGTTTTGTCTACATTGTAATAAAGTCATTTAGGCTCCTAAGGTGTTTCATTACATACCATTACGGTAAGCAACAACAGCAACTGCATCCACACACAGTAGGCAACTATTTGTAAACTACACCGAAAGCGCACCATGCTAGCTTTTATATCTTAAATACTGGTCATTCTCTTTAACAAGATATGGTAGCCTATTGTTCTTTTATATTCTGGTATTGGGTATGTGAGCCATATTGGTGTGTCTATTAGGCCAATATACTGCATGTCTTCACATTCCATGTAGTATCAGTCTATCATCCCGTACTCATTAATGTGCTAGTTAGCAGACTGACTATAAGGAACAGGGCCTTCCAGTAGTAGCCTATATTGTTGTAAGCCTAAAGTTATCCATTTACCAGGAACAGAGCTGACTGCTTATAAATAATGTTTTTATCTTTTCAGATATGGCTGCAGATGACAAGGTTGCTATTTTGACAGATGACGAGGAGGAACAAAAGAGAAAGTATGTGCTCTCTGAACCCTTCAACACCCTATCGCAGGGGTTCCAGACAAGAGGCTCCGCCCCTTCCTCGCCCACTACCCCAGACTCCTCCCCTATAGACCATCCCAGCGCCCAGCCTCCACCCAGCCTGGGCTGCTGTGAGAGGCTCTGCCTCCGAATCAACCGACGCCTGCTCATCTCAAAGGTCTTCTACTTCTTCTTCTATGCTGCCTATGGCTCACTGCAGCCCCTGTTGGCTGTGTACTACAAACAGCTGGGCATGTCTCCCAGCCGGAGCGGCTTGCTCGTGGGCATCCGCTACTTCATCGAGTTCTGCAGCGCCCCCTTCTGGGGGGTGGTGGCCGACCGCTTTAAGAAAGGCAAGGTGGTGCTGCTGTTCTCTGTGCTGTGCTGGCTGGTGTTCAACTTCGGCATCGGTTTCGTGAAACCAGCCGACATGAGCTGCGCCGAACAAGGCGGAGCCGGCGGGAGCGGGGTGGCCGCGACGACCGTGTTTCCGGCGGTGACGCCGCCCCCCTTCAACACGACCCTACCTGGAAACTCCACCAATCGCACGCGGCGACGCCGAAACACCCTTGACCATCTCCTGGACCAGCCCGCCTTCCTGAGCGGCGTCGAGTTCTACCGGCACGTTCTCCGCAGGTTCGCCAGGAGCTCCGTTGGCAACGGCACGGCGGCGGCGCTCGCTAACGGCACCCAACTAGTGCCCAACACCACCACCGCCTTCCCCGCCGTTACCGTCCCTAACCCCACCCCGGCCAAACGGTACCAGATCGTCTACAACCAGGACCAGGTGCAGACCATCTTCCTGTTGATCCTGCTGGTGGTGATCGTGGGCGAGTTCTTCAGTGCTCCGGCTGTCACCATCGTCGACACGGTCACCCTGCAGTACCTGGGGCGTTCCCGCGACCGCTACGGCCTCCAGAGGATGTGGGGTTCGCTGGGCTGGGGCGTGGCCATGCTCCTGGTGGGCATCTGGATCGACCACACCCACGTGGTGGTCACCCTGGACGGCGCCGGCTGCGTGTTGCCCGACTACCGCCTGCACAACTACTCCATCGCCTTCGTGGCGTTCGGTGTGCTCATGGGCCTGGCGTTCGTGGTTGCCACCCAGTTTCACTTCGACAAGGGCGGGGCGTACCTCCAGGAAGCGATCGAGGTCCCCGCGGAGATGCGGGTGGAGACTCCGCCTCCACCCGCCCAGGCCTCCGAGGCTGACCCTTCCGCGGAGTCGGGCTTCCCCGAGGCGGGTTCACCTCCGCCGGCCTCTCCCTCAGATGTCCAGGAGGAGTTCCTCTACAGCGACCTGCTGAAGAGGCTGTGCAGCGTGCGCTACAGCTCCGTGCTGTTCGTGGCCTGGTTCATGGGCTTCTGCTACGGCTTCGTCTTCACCTTCCTCTTCTGGCACCTGGAGGACCTCAAGGGCACGCCCACGCTCTTCGGAGTCTGCTCCATCCTCAGCCACGTGTCGGAGGTCGGCGCCTACTTCACCAGCCACAAGCTCATCGAGCTGGTCGGGCACGTCCGGTGAGAGGAAGGGGGGAGGTTTGTGAGCTTGAGTATTTCGGCGGCAGTAATTCGCAACGTAATTTTCTTTTTTTTTTCTTTTTTTTTTTTTTGTTTATTTTGTAGCCTAGCGCCGCCCGACTGTTGGTCTCAGTTCAACGTTCGTTGAGATTATAGTCTGGAAACCCTGTTCTGTGGGCCAGTGTGAGTGGCTAAGTGTGATGATGTTGAAGTCGAGCATTTTGTTTTGAAATGTAGTTCCGGCAATGAAAAAGCAATACGAACAGTTGTAGCGACACAGGATGGTTACAGGCTTGTCCTAATGGTTTTATAATTAACCCGAGGTCTACACCTGTTAAGATGCAACGACTGAAAACACTCCCCAGTGGATCATGTCCAGACATTATTATAGTGTATTTTAGGTCTGGTTACACCAGGTTACATTGTCTGTGCGCTTTAAACCGACGTGGTGAGCTAGGGCAGAAATCTAGAGGATCTGTGGGTGCTTTAAAGCACATCACGGACTGTGTTGAATCTTATCAGCTTCCCACATCATTGAGGTAGTGTAGCTAGGGCAGTGAATTCCCTCTCGCTGGAACAATGCTATCATTGAGGGGAGTCTTTCTGTGGCCTGGACATAGCACACAGCAGGGACATTTGAGAATGCAGTGTTAAATTTCAGAGAGGACGCCTTCAGTTGGCTTTCTCACCTGATGACATTTGGCTCTCCCACTGTCCTGTCCAAGGGAAGCTCCTAGAACTGACGTCAAAGCGAAGATTGAGGTTGTTTTTATAGGCGCTACCGATTAACGACCACACCCTCTTAGTAGAAAGGTTGTCATAGCGGCCTATTGTTGATTAATGACCAAACGTATTCTAAAGGGAATGCTAATTCTATTACTGATCAAGCCTTTTTCCAGACAAAAGGTCAGTAATTTTTAGTACCCAGTATATTGATTTTCTTGAGTTCTACTTTCTAATGAGATGGTTAGTCACTATGGTCACACAGTCCTATCAGGATTTGACTCCTGCATGCTTATCTCATATTTACCTATTTTACAACTGCAATACAGCCTCCTTTTTATAAACTGCCTGAGGATTATTTATTGTATGGGACATTTTTTTGTTTGCAACAACAACAAGGTAAATGGGACTAGAATGTTCTAGACTTAAGCAACACAGCTCCTGACAGTGTGCATTCTACCCTTCCCGTCTTAGGGTGCTGTACATCGGGCTGGCGTGCAACACGGCGAGATTCTTGTACATCTCTTACTTGGAAAACGCCTGGATCGTCTTGCCCATGGAGGTCCTGCAAGGTAAATGGGAGGGGGGGTGCTTCAAGATGGTGATGACGTCATTTTTTTTGTTTGTGGCGAAGTGTGCGGAAGCTGGCACTCTGTATGAGTCAGCTGACAGGAAGCGGCTGTTTGTTTAACAAGCCGCTTATCAGACGCCATAACACCAGCCTGCCCTCGACACAGAATGTACCAATGTGCTGCTGTTTGAAATAGCCTCATTTGCCTGATGCCATTATTCAAAATGACAACAAGCAATTAGAGAATAGGCCCGTGTACTGTTATGTGTGTTATGTTTACTGTATGTGTGTATGTGCTAATGCCCTTGATACTGCAAATAGACCAAATGCTAAAATACTGATTATTCTCTGTCTGGGAAAATAAGTGTTTCGAAACAAACTTGCTTTGCAACCAGTTTAGATATTGCACAGTAGCTTATTATCTGCAGATGCCTCCAGCTTTTCATGCTTTTGTGCAGCTGTTGTACAGGGAGTCGCCTGCAGAGCAGGTTTAATACATGCATCCTAGCTTAGCTAACTGAAAATGGCTTGATGCGGTTTTGGATGCAGTCACATGTTTTATATTTGTGGTTATACTGAAAAAGGCGAGTGAATCACCCAGCACGCTTTAAAATGCAATAAAAGCTTTTGCAGGAAACCGTTTAATGACACTAATGCAGTATAGTTTTTGTGAAACAAATGTTGACGGCTGTGTGAAATGCAGTAAATGATACACTATTTGATTATAAGTAACTCTCTCTAATTGTAAACAGTGTTTTTAGGCTACTGTAATGCTGTTTATATTTACAGTTGAAGTCAAGATCACATACACCTTAGCTAAAAATGAAATGTAATGTAAACATTGTTTACATATGTTTCAGTATTGTAATAATCACAAATATAGGTAGATATATAATGGTAGAGGTGATTTATTTGGACTTTTATTTCTATCCCCAGATATATCCCCCCGTATGTCAACATCTGACCTAGTGGTTCAGAGGTTTTAGATTTAATTTGGTAGCAATTGCTTTTGTTTACATTGATAATCTTGGGTCAAAGGTTTCATGTACCCTTCCACAAGATTCTCAGACTACGGTGCTGGATCATCTGTGGCCCATTCCTCTTGACAGAGGACAGAGTAACCGAGTCATGTTTGTAGGCCTCCTTGCTCACACACTTTTTCCATTGATCATACAGCTCTAATAATGTGCCATTGTTAACATTTTGCCACAACTTTGATTGTACGCGTGTGGTCATTGTCTCTTTTGCAGAGCCATTTGCGACCAAGCTTTAACATCCGGGCTAATGTGTTGAGATGTAATAGTGCAGCATGCTTCCACACCATTCCTTCCCCATGTTGCCATCTATTTGGAAAGGACACTAGGCCCTCCTTGAAGCACCCCCACAGCATGTCATGATGTTGCATAATGATGGTCATTATGGTCAAACGGTTGCATTTGGTCTCGTAGCCTTTATGCTTGCCCACTATTGTTTGTACAAATGAATCTGGTTACATCAGGCGTTTGGATATTGCTCACTAGGATGAACAAGACGTGGCGGTTCACATTTGGGTTTTTTTTTTGGTGTGTTTTCTTTCTCTGCCTTGACTGATTTCTGTTAAATTTCCCATGATGTCAAGCAAGGAGGAACTGTTAGAAGGTAGGCTTTAATAAACATCCACAGGTACACTCAGATGTTTCTAAAGTCATGACGACATATTCCGGAACCTGAAAGCTGTTTAAAGGCACAGGGAACTTGATGTACAGTATGTAATCTCACATACCCACTGGAATTGTGATATAATGAAGTATATTATAAGTGTATGTGAACACTTGCTAGTAGTGGAATAGTACTTGTGATATGTGTAACGTTTCGCTGGTCTCGCCGGGGTAGGACGACCGGGGGGGACGGACCACATCCCCAGTGCCTCACGCCCT
>JAODLL010067838.1:814-17081 GCA_026546735.1 Forbesichthys agassizii
CACCACCACCCCCCCCCCCCCCCCCCCCCCCCCTCCCCCTCTCTTTTTTGTGTGATTATTTTCTGTTCTGTGTTATCATTATTTGTCTTACCATAACATGCTCAATGTAGATGGCGGTATACACTTTGTAATAGACAATCAGTCATAACCCTCTGGTACTGTTTCCATGCACACCATTGGCAGAACATTGGGATATCGCTATTAAACCTCTGGGTGCACTTGATTTACAGGCCTGACATTTAAAAGAGATTGAAAGGGAGGATGATATTCAAGGGCATACACATTTGTCCAGGTGTCTTAAGTCAAGGATATTTGTTCATTCAGATCATTGTACTACATTTTTCAAAGCACTATTGAGTCTTACCAGACACAATTCAAGACTTTTATAACCTGAGCCCTATTCGTTAACCTAAAGTAAGAATACAAACAACAAAGTCTTAAAAGTACCTGTATATTGTATAGATTTTTATGCTTCATACTGTATACCTAATAAATACTGATACATCCTAACTAAAAGTAATTCAATATTCTGGTGCTTTGTTATAATAATTCAGGAATATGTGAATATTTTTTCAGAGCTTATACCTGGTCTTTTATAATTCCATTATGCAAAATGTATTAGTTTTTTAGTGTAATGATATAAGCCTACAAATACTGTTAGATTCTGTGTTACATTAGTGAGGTATCGATTGGTAACTTATTTGAATACATTGAATGTGAGCGAATGTCGTTCACACACACAAGCCCATTTTTACAGTTAAAACATTCAGGCAGCCTACTACTCAACCTGATGTAGGTGCTTTTACCTGCCCATTAAAAGGAGAGCAGCTATATTTACTGACAATAAATGCAACACCCTTTCATTTGTGTCTCTATTATGATTTATTTTATATTAGGCCTAAATGTTAAGTAGATGTTACAATGACATGTTATTCATAAGCTACACACAAATGCACCTCTCATATAAATGCATTACAACATTAAAAATTAAGTTATTCTATTTGGTGCCAAAGATACATTTGTGTACACAGCCTTTATGAAAGCTGGAACTGCATAGTGCTTGTCTTGCAGCTGGTCTTTGCTCTGTTAATCTTTGAACCACAAATATTGGTAATTTCCTCTTTCTGCTAATAGCTGTTTTACACCCATGCCATTGAAATCAACATAGGTCAGGAGCTATAGTGTTTAGATCCTCCCTTGATATTGTGTGTTCTATTAATGTAGGGTCCTTTTGAGATGTTTTCTATGGAACACCTGTAGCTAACTTTGGACGCGCCAGGTGTAGCTGTAGCCTGTTGAACTTCATCTCGAGCTGAATGGGCAAAGCAGTGTGAACATTTGTGCTGCACCATCCACTCTTTGAGGAAGAGGCACACTGGATTAACATAGGATGTAGTCATCTGGTAAATCATTTGTAAAGGCTATTTTAGCCTGACCCAGGTAGTGTAAAATAAGGCAGTAAGTTCACATAATTTTAAGGATTTTAAGTGGGACATAGTGCTATGAAACATAAATTAAAATATTGGAAAAGATCAGAGCCACATCTACAATTAATTTAGCTTTTTTTGTCCACAAATGTGGAAATTTGCCTTTACAGGTTATACTTAAAAAATCACAAAATGTCAAACATAAGCAAATGTGTTTCCAATGGGAGTGATGGTTTAGGAATTTAAGTTATTGCATTCAATATGAAAGACTATTTGTAGATAAACATAGTTATTGTAGCAGCTCTATAGTCTTGAGGGCAGTTGTATAAACTCTTTGCAACGGGGGATGAATATGATCAGATAAATTAGTTTTATACTAATTGTGATAGTGATTTTATTAGGTAGCTATAGCAAATTAAAAGTCAAAACCAAAGTAGCAGTTGTTTGCCAGGTGGTTTGGGCAAGCATTCTCTGGCCTATTACTTTTTATTTAAGAAATAACTTGAAACACTTAAAAACATTAAGTTATAGCTTTATTTTGGTGATCAACAATACAGTATAGCTGCCTCTTTGGATGAAAGAAAAAAAAATTAAGTGAAACTACATGGTTGCTGGTGTAACGTCCAGTTGGGTGGACCAGAAACACAAATTCACATTAAAAGACATGGTGAAAACCAATTCCAATGATCAGACGATATTGACATTATCAGACCGCTGCGATAGCTTATGGTCAATGAATTAACCTCACAGATTCAATAACCGTTTGCGCTGAGGGACATCTACATAAATGGACAGAGCTAGTTGACTTTCTGTTCTGCAATTGTATATTCACTAGATTACATTTGAGCAAGTGTAAAGGAACACTCAAATGTGTGGATTTGGTGGTCTGGGGCAGTCACACAATCAAGAAATCCACCTGTGTCAAAGTGCTGGAATTGACAAAACGCACCGCTGAAAGTACATTTATGAAGCCCCTGCCCATGTTGATTCTGGATTGCTGGTCAGGCAATTACCTCAGCCAGTGGCTGCATAGATGTATTAGTTAAAAAGGAAGCTTTTAAGGTGCACTTATAAAAGCAAAAAATGGAAAATGTCTGATATTATCCTTTCATTTACTGAAATAAAAGCACATAAGAATTTCATCTATAATTAAAGCTTTTTTGGCTAACTGTTAGTAACATTTAACAGGACAAACATGTTTAATAAAAAGGTTTAAAAAAAAAAAAAGGCGTACAAATGACAAAGTGCTAAATAGTTTGGGGCTGAAGACAAAACCTCACAGAAACAAACAAGGGACTGGCCCAACAATGCACAAAGGCATTCTTCAATTTCAGTCATACATACACAAGAGCTCACATTCAACAATCAAATATGCAGCCATTCTCCACATCCCAAAACAGAAATACCTTGGCTATAAAAAGGTAATGTTACAACAGGAGGAACATGGCATTATATAAAGTTAAGAAAATGTAAAGATGGCAAAACAAAACTCTTCCCCACAAAAACAAAACACTGCTTTAGTTAGATTCAGTTTCTTGCAACTCCTGACCAAACAGTCTAACCGATCTGGAGTACAATTAAGATATCGCATTAAAAACATAATAACCCAAATGTCACACATGCCTGATAATTATACCGTATGAACTGTTTTTTGTACTTGTGATGTATAAACTCCCAAAGATTAAGGACATGGAAACAGTTTCAATAATGATCCTCCTGTGGCACGACTTGAAACTCTTAACTGGTAGAATAAAAACAATTCAGTTACCAGCCAGGTTAAGGAAAATAAAAAAACATTACGCAAAAGCACCAACAATTTCAAAGATTGCCCCTTAACAAGCTCTTCTGTGACCTCTGGCCCTCAGATAGGCTCAAAGCTTGGCCCCACCAAATCCACAGCAGACTGGCACATCTAATATGGTTAAGATAACCGGGCAGGTCACCTCCAAGTGTAGGGCTACCCTATTACTGGGCAGGGGGCTGCAGGGGTGGGCAAGGGGATGTGTTCTTCCAAGTATTCTCCTCTGGGAGGGTCTCCTCGCTGTACAAGCGCCTAAAGCCATCGTAGAACTCTGCGGAGTCCCCCTGCTCTCCCGACGCCGTCCCGCGGCCCCGGGGCTGTCGGCGATGGTGGGAGGGGCTCGAGATCCTCGTCTCCTTGTCCCCCTGGAAGTGGGCGCTGTCAAAGATGTAGACTGCGTTGGCCGGGAGAGAGAGCTCCAGGCTGTTGAGGTATTCATCCACCATCTCCTTACAGCGGATGAACTCCGTGCTCTCAATCTGGGGGGAGGCAACAGTGCACACCTCATCGTACACAGACACGTTTTGTTGTTAAATAGAGAACAGTTATGGTCACAGGTGTATCAGGAGGAACGTGTGTATATAAAAAAATAAAGACCATTATGATTTGTGATCTTATCAATGACCATGCTGTAAGCTATTATTACTGTCAGAATGTCATAAACTGTACAAATATGTTTAAAAGAATCAGGAGGCTCAAGCTAATAGCCATATAATTGTTGTTGGCAGTAGTCAGAATACCCAGTACATCCTCTGCATAGTGAAATAAAAGGTTCTGACATTATTGTTATCCATTATATAAACGCTAAATGCCAACTGCTCATGTGTAAATGCACACACGCTTGAGTAGGTGTATCTGATTAGACTTGAGTCATCTTACCTTCTGAGCAAGACAAGGAAGCATTAGTCGTCTGGAAGCAGACAGCATGAGGAGGTCAGGGGTCAGTTCTTACCTGGGCTTTCCTCAGCAGGTCCGTAAAGACGGGGAACCAGTCGGGCATGAGCACCTCCAACTCCAAGGTGATGATGGCCAAGGCCAGTGTGGAGCCCTTGAACTGCCACAGCTGGTGGCAGGCCATACAGTGCTGCACTTGTCTGGTCCAAAGCGCCACCTGGAAGCCTAGAGGCCTCTTCTGATGGGCTGGGCCCCCGGGGACCAAAGCGGGGTTCGAGCCTGAGCCCCAGCCAACACCGGAACCAAGACCGACCGACGGGATGAGGTGGGGGTAGCTGGAAATTATCATGGCGTGGAACTAGTGGAAAGAAAGACATAATACAGAAAACAGACCAAAACGTTGGGGGTTCATGCTTAAATTATGCCATAGTTTGACCCCTGCCCCATTTCATATTAAATAGGGAAACATCTACCTATTGGTTTCTATAATGGCTAGTACGTGCAGTGGTTAGCTTCGTTGCTGAAATTAAGGGTTAGATATTCTACAAGCTTGGAAACCTTCAAGAAACACATGTGCTCACTGACTCACTTTATTTTGTCTCCGTAGCAAAAACTATTAATGATTTTAAACAGGGAAACAGAAGGTAGATTCAACTTTGTGATGGCAACCCCAAAATCCATCACCTGTAACCAGCCATCTCAAGATTAACCAACAACAATTGTAGCCAACAATGGTTTGCATTTCTATTAGACTAGCATTGAGAGGGCCTCAGGTTCTTGATTTAAAAAAAGGGATGTTAAGTTAAAGTTTTAAGGTTTAGGGGGGAAAACACATCTATGTAAAAGTGTGTATTTGAGAGTCTGATGAATCTTGATATAGTTTGTTTATTGCAGCCCCCCCCCCCAAAAAAAAAGACTAGGTAGATCGAGAGCTTTGCCTTCCGGCTCAGCTCTCTTTTTGTCGACACGGTGTGATAAAGTGATTGCAATACCGCTCCTGCAGCTCCGATTCTCCGGCCAATTTCCCGCTCTAATGTCCCCTCACTTGTGAACAAGTAAGGACTCATTCCCTACCTGGAGTAGGCACTCAATCGGTTTCTGTCCATGGCCTCAGATATAGCAGTGCTAATCCTCATCCCAGCCGCTTCACACTCGGCTGCGAACCGATCCAGTGAGTGCTGGAGGTCACGGATCATCTGCAAAAAGCAGCGATGAGATCCCCAGGCTTCCAAACCGCAACCTTTACCCACCATGACTACACCTCGATTTTCTGTCCATGAATATCACAAACAGGATTGTTGACAAAGAGCAGCCCTGGCGGAGACCAACCCTCACCTGAAGCGAGTGATTTATTGCCGAGAATCCATACACAGCTTTCACTTTGGACAAACAGGGATTAGATTGCCCTTAAAAGGAGGCCCCTCACCCCATACACCCTCAACACCTCCCACATTATCTCCCGGGACACCCGGTTATACGCCTTCTCCAGATCCACAAAGCACATGTAGACCGGAAGGGCATACTCCTAGGCCCCCTTCAGAATCCTTACGAGAGTCAAGCGCTGGTCCGCTGTTCCACCACCAGGACGGAATCTGCATCGTTGTTCTTTAATCTGAGGCTTGACAATCGGCCAAATGCCCCTCTCCAGCACCTTAGACTTTACCAGGGAGCCTGTAGTGTGATACCCCTGTAATTGGCACACACACTCCGTTTCCCCTTTTTGAAGAGGGGAACCACCACCCCAGTCTACCACTCCTTTGGCACTGTCCCCGATTTCCACATGATGTTGAAGAGGCGTGTCATCCAAGACATCCCCTCCACATCGAAAGCTTTTAGCATTTCTGGACGGATTGCATCAATCCCCGGGGCTTTGCCACGGTTGTCACTTAGTTGTTTGACTACCTCAGTGACCTCCCCCTGGGAAATTGATGATGATCCACCATCAGCCTCTGGCTCCGTCTCTATCACAGAGAGCATGTCAGTCGGATTCAGGAGTTCCTCAAAGTGTTACTTCCACCGCCCAATTACCTCCTCAGTTGAGGTCAACAGCGTCCCATCCTTGCTGTACACCGCTTGGATGGTTCCCCGCTTCCACCTCCTGAGGTGGTGGACGGTTTTCCAAAAACACTTTGGTGCCGATCGAAAGTCTTTCTTCATGGCTTCTCCGAAGCTCTCCCACACCCGCTGCTTTGCTTCTGCTACAGCAGATACTGCAGCCCTTTGGGCTTGTCGGTACCTTGCAACTGCCTCCAGAGACAACATATCATAAAAGGCCTCCTTCAGTCGGATGGCTTCCCTGACCACTGGTGTCCTCCACGGTGTTCGAGGGTTACCGCCCTTTGAGGCCCCTAAGACCTTGAGACTACAGCTCTCTGCCGTGGCTTCAGCAATGGAAGCTTTGAACATTTACCACTCAGGTTTAATGTCCCCAATCTCCACAGGGATGCCAGAAAAGCTCCACCGGAGGTGTGCATTGAAGATCTCATGGACAGGGGTCTGCTCCAGATCCAGTTCCCAGTTCACCCACACTAACCGTTTGGGGCTTACCAGGTCTGTCCAGAGTCTTCCCCCATTCCTTGACCCAACTCACCACCAGATGGTGGGCGGTAGAGAGCTCTGCTCCTCTCTTCATCCGAGTGTCCAAAACATGCGGCCTCAGATCAGATGATACGATCACAAAATCGACAATCGACCTGCGGCCTAGTGTGGTCTGGTACCGCGTACACTTATGAGCATCCTTATGTTCGAACATGGTGTTTGTTATAGACAGTCCATGACTAGCACAGAAGTCCAACAGCAAACGCCCGCTCTGGTTTAGATCAGGGAGGCCGTTTCTACCAATCACACCTCTCCAGGACTAATTCCACAACTCTCCTTCAGTAAATTAATCCAAAGTAAATTCTTCAGAATAATAAAATGTTTCAGTACAGTATTTATTTGAGAAGTATGAAGAGAAATGTAACTATATTTATTTATGTTAAACTTATTTGTAAAAAGGTCTCAGATTTTGTATCTATAGTGACATGCTAGCAATAGGTCGAAATGGATTTTGCTTGACACAGTGTAACATATTGAACAAGCCTCAGCAACATCAACCTCATCCACGGCAAAGCACGTTTGTTGATCAGTTATGGATTGTGGCTTTGAGAGATATGCCAGGTCAGTCAATTCCATTTATTCTCAGTGTCAATATAAACTCAACCACATGCTTCTGTTAGTTTTGGAAAGAGTTGGTATATACAGCATTTTTTGATCCACTGCATGAAAGCTTATCACTTAAGAAATATTTAGTTGAATTTTATGGACAGATATGATATACACATCATGTTTAACATAAACATTGTTTATGTAGCGTGTTAAAGAAATTATATTTGCTAGAGATTTCTAAATAGTTATAATTCATTGTAATTCAGGAAATGTGGGTCTGTGTTGATAATGCATTTATGAAATACATGGCCAAATAGCATAAGGGCATCTGAATGATTTTAACCACGGCAATAATTTGTTAGGGTGTGCCAAACAGGTAATAGCACAGCGTGGCACTATCAAATAACAACAAGAAACAGCATGGCATTGGTAACACTGATGATACTGATAGTTTTTGCTAGTTTTATAAATGTTGTACACCTCTCTTGGTTTAGCTATGCGCTGTAGGGCCGGGGTCAAAGGTTAGTCAGAAGTGCCTTGGCCTTAAATTAAATGTGCTTGATTTCTCATTATCAGTGACAGCACACAATCGTACATAGTTGGAAAAATTCCTTGATGTATTCAGAACTTACTGTATCTAACTGGATTGTGTATTTGTTGCTCCATGTCATCCACTTATTCAAGCTTTCGGTCATTGTCTGGGCTTGTGTTTAGTGGTTCAGGCTGATCCCCTTGGGAATATTTGGTTGCGGTTGTCAAAATGTAGATGCACATGACGGGGCACAGTCTAAGACTTGGACTAAATAAAGGTTTGCAATGGGCACAATGACATGACAAACTGTATGCACACTCTCGGACCAAATTTGACCCATTATGGGCTGGATGTAAGGGTTTGTACAAGTAATGTCGGTGCAAGCATGTGTTTTTATCGTGTGCTTTTGTATTGCTTTGTTTTCAAGCAAGACCAGGCCCAGTATTGACAAAGCATCTTTCAGTTCAATATGCTGTAATGGCAAACCTTAATATGCTGTAATGGCAAACCCAAGTATTTACCTTATGTGGTAAACACTTCAAAATATAAAACATTTCTCTATTCCCATCGAACCCAAGATGCAAGGACAAAAAGGCCAGTGCGCCTACCAAACTTAAAGATGAAGACGCCGCCGGCCCAGTTCAGAACAGAAAATGTATTTGCCGTGTCTGTCCTCTGACTTACTATGTGAATGAAGTCGAGTGCTGTCGCCGTGTACAAGTCCCAGTGAAGCTTATCTAGAATGATCCTCTCCATACGAAGAATCTCTGCTGTTGAAAAGTTACACCCGCTCTGCGCTACAAGGTCCTTGACAGAACCTATCACCTGTTTTAACACACACAAAGATACGGACGCAAATAAAACATATGGTTATGAAATTGAGTCACAGTGGTCTTATTAACTGTACAAGCCTGTCAAGGTCTGCAAAAGCAGAGGACTTGCCTCATCCTCCTCATTGATCTTGGCAGCTAGGATCAGTGAGGTGAAGGCAATGCATTTCAGGTATTTAGGCTGAGCCTGAGAGAGAGAGAAAGAGAGAGAGAGAGAAAACACAGGGCAAGTTCAGCCGCATCCTAGCAACCCGCAGAGTTCTAAAAGATAGAGCCACTATTGAGACTAGGACAGATAAGATATCCCACCACAATCTTTCAAGATTGTGAGCTAGAGGTGGTTTTACACTGTAACAAAATAATAGAACTAGAATAACATTAACAAAGACAGAATACAGGAATGGAATCTGAAATAATAGTCACGGGGTACTGTTGCTGAATACCAAGTAACATACGTTGACACACTAATCTACCTTGACTGTGGACAGCAAGCGGTTAAGGACACAGACTCCCAGTGCAAACGTCTCGGGACAGAACTGGAAGAGTCGGCTCATGTCCCCGAGCCATAGGATCACATCATGGTGCTGGCCAGGAGAGATGTCGGTGCCCTGGAGGATCAAAGGAGTGAAGCACTGGTTACAATTGCATCACGACCTGGAATGTCCTCAGTGATTTTAAGACTTGATGGGGGCTTTGTGGTTAATGCTGCTTTGTTGTGGGTGTTGAGGGTTGCCCCACAGGCACATTTGTTTTGTTTAACATTATGAACCAATTTTGTTGGGAAACGCTCACTTTTCACAGGCAACCAATAAGAGCACTCATGATGGAGTGGTGAAATTTTAGAACAGGAGCACAAAAACCACGACATGTGTTCTGTATTTACAGTGACATGTTTAACCCAAAAAAAACATCTTATATGTTTACGCAGGATTATTTGTGGAGAAAATGTGTTTGTCAAGATCCTTTTTTCCCCCTAATTAAACACATCAAGTGACACTTGAAATACTATTGGCTTTGTTTATATGAATGCAAATCACAGAATGCGTTTATCCAGTAGGACATCACATAATAACATTACCAAGTAAATATTTACTAAAGAACCAGATGAAAGCATTCATGATAGACAATAGCCTGGTTTTAGGTACAGTGCGTAGAGTCGAGTTGAGTGTACATGGGCAGAAGCAGAAACGCACAAACAAATACAGCAATATTGATATGGTCTTATGTTGAGTTGCACCCTTAGTGACCATCAGCAAGCTGCCCTCTCTCCAGTTGTGTTGGTTTCTTTACACCTTGGTGAATCCCTGCCTTAAGAAGTCGAAGTGAATAAAAGCTGGGATTCGTAGTTTTTATCAGCACATCCTTCAACTGTGAGGTTGATGAAGTGGAGACAATAGACATTATGAATAATTAGGTTTAAGAAACAAGACTAATACTTTTCTCAGGTTTTATTGATTTGGAGAATACTAAATATTGATACCATATCAGGGATTTATGCAAAGCTTGAAGCAATGAAATGTATTCCTTGTCTAAATATTTATTCTAATTTCTTTTGTGAAGAATATAAATGAACAAAAGGTGCTAAAACAAGCTTGATCTAAAGACCATCGTGACATTATGAACACAATGTTTTGCTAATATGGTGTATGCTACACCACTGGTCTCTCACCTGGATACAGCCACTCTTGAAGACAGGCACCTTACACAGGCGTGCCTCTCTGACCAGCGCATCTTCTAGCAGTCCCACCAGGCGACTGGCCTCGGCTGCACCTGGGTTCTTCATCTGCACCACGGCACAGGCCAGGCTTCACCCAGGGCACGCACACCTGACAACAAAGAACACATCCTGTCATTGTGTTCTGTGATAGGCCTATGCTGACACTTTCAGGTTAGAAACAACATATTTGATCAAGGGCGACAGGATCCCCATTTGGCCCTACCCTATAACTAAAGTGTCTTCTTCGCAATTTCGCAACTCATACAACCAAGTTGTCAAAGCGCCAATATACCAGACAACACAGTCAAATGACTGCAGTCATTGGTATGTTGCAGTAAATCAGGAAATAACGCATTCCATTCTAGTCAACAACATCGCCATTTTCGAGGCTAATGAGAAGACTCGCATCTTAAACGTGTGTTTGTGGTAGTGTTATAAAAAACAATATCTGCATGAATTAGCCAGCAATACACAATCTAGGCGGGATAATGGGCTGCAGCTGCTGCATCCTCTGGAAACAGACTGAGACAAATAGGCTAGATGTATCTCCTTCTTTCTTTGTTTGTTTACGTCACTTACCTCTTCGATTCCAGAAAATAAGTATTTCCTCGACGGCAGGAGCATTTATACGGCGTTTTATGTGTCCATCTCCATCAAAAGCTAGTCTACAGATTTGTGTAAAATCTACACAAAATGGAAGTCAATTATACAATGTCGCAAAACTGTGTTTTTGTTACAGTATGCCTACGCGCAGAGGGTAGTCGCATTATAAAACAAAAGCGAAATCTAAATCTACCACAAACAGCAGCGGTGGGATGTAACAGAAATTAGAGGCGAAGAAGCCAGGAAGCAAAATTCAAGCAAGAAAAAGAAGGTTGGCTTTAGTCACTGCTTTGAACGCTTTGGATCCGCCCACCTTTTTCCGCCACGTACCGTATTAGAATTTAAATAAAATGTGTTAGTAGGTCAAACATACGGGATCCGTTACACAAAATGGTTGAGCTGTAAAATATAAGATACCGAAAATGGCAGAATTAATAATGGTAGCCTATCTATTGAGTTTTTTGTTGTCTTCTTGCGAGTAGGCCTACTGACTATTTACTACTACAACTAGTTTATATTCATTCTGGACTGGCCATCGAGAAGCCACCCACCTTTTCAAACCAGTATTGTTCCTGAAGGTCAATTTTTAAATGAATATTGAAATCGTGTGTGGGTTTGCTTTTCTTGGGGAGATCAAGGCATTAATATAATTTTGACTTATGATTTAAATGGTGTTATAACGCAACCCCATCAAGCAATCATTTGTAAGGTCTAGCAAGTATTAAAATAGTTTAACGTATTCTTAAACTTATAATACTTACTATTGCATGCACCAAATAAAATGCACCAAAACTTCCAAAACACTGTCTCAAAATTATTTTTACCAAAACTCCAGAACTTGCTTCTCTCATGCAAGATAACCATTGACCAGAACCAATGAACACAATTACCTAAACAAACACTTTTGAGTTGTAGACCCCTTTTCTACCTTCACACCATTATATGGGTTAGGTGATAAATGGGGGTCGATATATTTGACTGGACAATAATTTAACATGTTTCCAAATAACACACAACCACAAGAAAGGGTTTGACAATGTGTTCTGCAGACATTGACAACTGGTTTCTGTACGGACAACGGTGGACTGCACAAACACACCTAACGGACAGAGATACATTAGAAAGATACCGCACTGTGGCCTAGTTGACGACGATAAAAGTCAAAGATCAAACATAACTTTAGAAACATAATATGTTCATATGCACAGCATTGCTGACAGCTCTCTCTCACTGTGCCAGTGATTTATAGAGTGATACTGAATATTCTTGGTACCTAACTAGTACCTACTGAGGACTGTTCAAACGTTTTTTTTTTTCAAATGTAGTACATTCTGTTCTATGGCAGGATGTCCTGAAGTCCAGGTCTGTAGAGCCTCTGTGTTGTGTCTTTGAACGCTGCCATGCCATTTGATTCTTGTGCACATACTTTACATGCATCAACACCTATTCAACAGCATTCATGTTTTTATGCACTGACACATGGATTTCCCATTGAAAATTAATAAAAGGGGTATTGATGCCAAAAGAATGTAATGGAAACATTCTGAAAAATATGTTGGATCGTTTTCGCGCTGTGGTAAAAATGGGTAAATAGCTACTTTGTGCACATTAATCAGAAACAGTTCTATGGATCAATGACAATCTATTGAGAAATTATTCATATTTTCCTGTATCTTACAGCAATATCAAACATCTTTCATGTATACTTTTTGCGCATATGGACTGAGCTGAGGTAACACAATAATGCAAGATGCTTTTCAAAATGTGATGATAAATAACTATAGGAATATAATTTCTGTCACGACCACAATAGTCAAAATAAGTATTTTATTTGCATCGAGTTATTTACTGTATATTTGGAGGTATGGCTCTGTTCTGGGAGCTCCCTCCCTCCCTTACCATGCGCGTACATGGAAAGCCCAAGGCAGGGAGAACAGCAGAAAGACCCCCCATAAAGGTACAGAACAGAGCAAGCATCAATGACAACACCGTGACATTGAGTAAGTCAGACACAGCATGAACGGAGGTGGTGGGATGCACAAAAGCTTGCAGATAAAGCGCTGAGAATGGGTGTATGCTAAGGCCGTTCAAATAAGCAACCTGAACAAGTTTGGTCAATAATATGCTTTGGCGTGATCAGCTGAGCAGTCTGGTCACTAAGATCAGGTGACAATAAGATGATTGTGATCAGATGACAATTGTGATTATGCTTGACATCGTGGCCTGACTGAATTATCGCTATGTTTGTTTTGAGGTGGTTGGCCTCAAGAGAGAACAAGCACAACTTAAATGATCCATTTGCAATTGTGTTATAGCAAACACTGTTTGGTTTTGAATCACTTACCACAATAACAATGTTAAACTTCTGTTAGATTGGGTTACTTTAAGGATGTTTTCCCTTTGTGTGTTGGATCTGAATAATTACTGTAACATCACCTGTTATATGCTACAGATAGACCCTGACCCTGTGTTCAGAGGGGTACACTGTCCATCAAGCTATACAACAAGCTAAATATGTTTTTACTCTCCAAGCTGTGCATGTCTGCACATATCTTCAGCTTTCTGCATAGTTGCATTCCCACCAGAGATTCTGAACAAACTGTCCAATCAGCAGAGCAGAACTGGCAGGCAATAGGCACACACAATAATCTACAGGAGACAAGAGAACACACAGTGTGGTTTAAGGAGATTACTAAATTATCACTTTCAAGCAGTCAAGCAGTACAGGAGGAACACCATGTTAAGCATAATACATGCAGGCTCTGGCAATATCTGTTCCTGCCTACCTTCTACTTATCGGACCAGTCTTCTCTGATCTTTATCTGAATGTCGAGAAGCAGCAATGAAGGCAAATTTAGTTCACTTTAATTACATTATTGTTAAAGGTATTATATACAATATTGTAAACATTAATATAATGGAAAACAACTGTTTTCTGTGTAGAGATAAGTAATTCCATCCTGAGAATGACATCCCACTCCTGTGTGTCTTATAATCTGAGGTTTGTATTTTATAATAATAATAATAATAATAATAATTAAAGCTGCAAGCAGCGTTGATAGGGGTCAAGCACAGCACAGTCTGATTGGATGACCTCTGAGGAGCAAGGAAGAGAGACCAGAGGTAAGGCGCAAGAGGTCAAAGATGTAGTTTCCACAGACATTTTTTACATTATTGTCTTTGCAAGCGCATTAGGTGTTTAGGTCTGACAGGACATAAATCTAACAGATTAGTCGTGCTCACCCTCTTTCCTTATAATATGAAAAACTGAGCCTATATTAACTAGCCTAATAGAGAACCAGTGGAAACAATGTAAGACACATAGCGAAATTATTAGAATAAAGAGTTTGATGGCTATATCAAAAATCTGAGAGAGCACTCTCTGCTGAATCCAAAGACATGTCTAAGTACTCTCTATGACAAATGGTTAGCGAGTTACAGCCATTTAAGATCTGAACCAATCAGAAACAAGCGTTGCTAAAAGTCCCAATCAATGATAGAGCACTCCGAATATGTGTCATACTAATCTGTATGACCAACAGATATAGCTTTTTAAGCCCTGGGCCAATCAGAAACTAGCATGGCTACAAATCACTAATCAGAATGTTTGTTTCTCTGCCAAGTCCAATAATGTGCCTAACTACTTCCTATGACCAACGGTTTATGAGTTAAAGCTGTTTACGCTATGGACCAATCAGAAACGAGTATGGATAAAAGCAACCAACAATGATAGAGGACTTTCTACGGAGTCCATTGATGTGCCTAACTACTTCCTACGACCAATGGTTGGTGACATAAAGCTACTTAAGCTCTTGGCCAATCAGAACCGAGCATGGCTAAAAACCACTAATAAGGGTTAGAGAGAGGTCTTCTTAGAGTCCAATGAAGTGCCTATCTACATTCTGGGAGTAATATTTGGTGAGTTATAGCGTTTTAAGATCTCGGCCAATCAGAGACAAGCATGACTAAGAAGCACTAATGGGAGACAGAAGACTTACAAGATAATTCCCTACAGTCCTATGATGTGTCTCACTACTCTCTAGGACCAACATCTTATCATCGTTGAACTACCAAGTAGTGCTGTTTACTACTACAACAAAGTACTCTGAAAGTAATTTGTAGTACTATGAAAGTATCTTTGAATACGTAAAGTGCTTTTAAGTGGCTATATGAATTCAAGTTTATATGTGATTATTTAAATGTGATGAAGTTTTGATTGTACATGTACAATATCAAATGCATTATGACTTAAAACCATAGTGAAAAGAGAGATAAAACAGAGATAGGGGTTATGCCCAACTTACTTCCGCATTATGTAAAACGGTTCGCTTCGGTTAGGTGCAATATGAGCTGGAATATGCCTTTTTTAATTCAAGATGCCTCTTTTTGGAGAAATGCAATATTCTCAAGATGGAGTAAAAAATAGTCTGCAATATGCAGTGGATGGAGGTTAAACATGTTCATCAACAAGGAAGGAGACAGTAATTGACGCTCATTATAAATACGCTGCAGCACAGCAGCGTATTTACTTTACTTGGTGTGGCACCAATGTAATGTGACTTTAGTATGTTGATATACCTTTGAATAGAGGTAGGTGTGCATATTGATGGTGTTCATGTCCTCTCGTCATCGCATTGAAGTTGGTCTACCAGTGCTTCTACCAGTAGCCTGCGGTACCGTACCGGGTACCCAGTAATCCACTCTACTTCGATCATAGGCATACTTGTTTTCCGTTTGAACAATAAAATTAAAACCTTCCAAATGTCAGGGTATCGACTGCCGCTTTCAGGTCCCCAGACACATCTTCAAAATATGGTGTTTTTTTCAACACAGACAAACGAGCATAGTAAAACAATCTAGGAAAGTTTACGGACCTTCTTCCGGATTAAAAAAATGCTAAACTATTATTGGAGGACAGGCGAGAGGGGGTGTAGATTGCAAAACGTCAATTATAACATGTAGGATCGAATAGGCTACTAGCTAGCGGCTAGCGCAAGCATCCAGCTTTAGCAGACACACTGTTCACTGTATTACAAATGGAGTAATTTAGCTCATTGCCTGATCAAGCTGTTAACTCATCGGATTCGATTTTCAACAGATTAATTTCACTGGTTGAACAAATAATAAAAATATATAAATAATTGTAGGCTAGATACAAGACACAAAGTAATGACCTGAACTAAATAACTTAGTTCTGTCCTGACCTGTGCTAAACAATAAACTGTTTCTGTTTCTTAGCTGTAGCATCTGTTATTCTCCTGTCTTTTAAATAAATAAAACCACTTGTACAGTTCTACATGAGTTATATATTTACCT
>JAODLL010067849.1:0-17081 GCA_026546735.1 Forbesichthys agassizii
CCAAACCTGAGTCGCTACACTGTGGCATCGATATTTCGTACCCTTCGACTGGAAAATAGGTATGTAACCATAAAAATGGAGACGCCAGTATGGTACTGTGTGAGGTGCATCTTGCCCTGCATTGTAGGCATGGATACGCCATGCCCGACGATACTTTCCCCGATGTTTGTCTAGGGAGAATATAGCCTGTGATGTGGATGAAGTGTTGTGGCCAGGTCCAGCCAGGAGGAGGGATGCACAATACTGTAGCACTGTCTCCAAACATAACCACACCCACCAGCTGTCCCACACGGCAACTCTTTTCATTTTCTCTCTGTTCATGACGTCTATGATGTTTCAAATGTCACGTGTTTTATTTTTTGGTGTGGGATAATAAAGCTTTTGGGCTTTCCATGTACACGCATGGAAAGGGCTTTACTTGTATGCGCATGGAAAGGGGTTTCCTTGTACGTGCATGGAAAGGGCTTTCCTTGTACGTGCATGGAAAGGGGTTTCCTTGTACGTGCATGGATAGGGCTTTCCTTGTACGTGCATGGAAAGGGCTTTACTTGTACGTGCATGGAAAGGGCTTTCCTTGTACGTGCATGGAAAGGGCTTTACTTGTATGTGCATGGAAAGGGCAGGGAGCTCCCAGAACAGAGCCATATACCTCGAAACATAAATAACTTGATGCAAATCAAATACTTATTTGACTATAGTGGCCCTGACTGAACTAGATGTTCCTAAATATCTCATTGCTAGCAAGCTTGTGCCACACCTATCACCTACCTAAACCAGAACACCCGATGCAGCAACAATCAGCAGATTAATTTGATTTGGACAGGTGGATGTCAATTGACTGACCAGTTGGTCAGAAGGTTCCAAATCAACGACTTAAATCATGAATTTCCTGTATTATATTTATAAATGCCAAATGCCTGCTATGACATGTACAGGCTGGTGGCAGTAAGCTTTATCTTATCTCATTTTGATTGGTTTGGTTTAAACAGTGCCTTAACAGTTAATCATTCTCGAGAACGCTTGCTAACTTCAATATCAAATCAAAACACATTAAACACAGGGAATTAGCTATTCAAGATGATTTAATAATAATATATTAACCAACTTTATTTATACAGCACTTTTCATGCAGGGTTGCAGCATTAAAGCCTGCTTTCAAAGTGCTTTACAGTTGAATAAAAGACAAAAGATTAAATAAAATGAATATAAATCAACAATAATACAATACAAAAAAGAAATAATAGACAGGATATTACAAACAAGACAGTACATTATATATAGAGATGTATAGAACTATACTCCCCTGCTAATGTTAATGACCCCCCCCATATTTTAAATGTAAGATGTCCTTGGTTGATTGTCTTGAAAGGCGTCCGCAAATAAAATTTATTATTATTATTATAATAATAATAATTATTATTATTATTATTGTTATATTGTATAATTATTCACTGGTGGCAGATTTTATTTATCCCTTCAACTAGCATCAAATGATTACAAACATGAGACATTACAAACAGAGATTATTTATTACGGTCACAGAGAACTAACAAACTTGAGGCAATATGTATTTGTATATGTTTATTTCTCACACATTTTAAAAGAAACAAATTTGAGGTACCAAAACATTTACACATTTGAATTCGGGACCTTCTGAAAGCTGGACTGTAAACGGCGCCCGCCTGTTGCATGATTTTGCGATGATGAGTAATTGCTGATTGTTGCTGTATTGGGTGACCAGAACACTGTTACAACCCTTGCGCTTCCACAATCACACCATTCCTCTCACCCCAGGGGGAGAGGACGGGTGCAAGTGTGCTTCCAAAGCAGACAGCTGCGCGGCGGGCCGGTTGAAGGTCAGGGTACATCCTGGCTAGCAGCAGGAGATGTCACACCAGAACGGGCCACTGCAGCCATGCACAAAATTGCCTCCACAGATCACAGACCTCCACCTCCATCTGCCGTGACGCCAGCAGTTGGGGTTGGGTGGGGGCAGGGGGTTGGGAAGGTGGTGGTTTGGGAAGTGGGGGGTGATACTCGGTGGCCTAGCTTATTAGTTTATTAGCTAGGTCACCATTAGCCCTTTTGAGACTCTAATGTGATGAAGTGCTATATACATAAGCTTGACTTGACTCGTTCGTTGGCTCTCCTCTTTGCTATCCTGTCTCCTGTAGCCATGTTGGGGGGTATGCGGGGGGGAGGGCAACATTTTCAAAACAAACCGGTGTCATATCGTTTGAATGGTAAATGGACTGCATTTATATACAGCTTTTCTAACCTTCTGGCCACTCAAAGCGCTTTATATACCTCACATTCACACAGTCACCCACACATTCCCACCTCCGTGAAGTCGGCACCCCATATGATAAGAATGTGAATAGAAAAATGTTTTTTTTGTTACTTTGCACAAACATGCACAGATGACAAATGTGAAAAAACAAAAACAAATGTGTAATGTTAAAAATGATAATAACATTAAAAGTAGGCTGAGTACGTCACACCATTGCAAAACAAAACCTCATGTTTGATTTCTCTAAAATAAATTAAAATAATTGTATTCACATTCTTATCATAATGGGGTGCCAACTTCACGGAGACCACATTCCCTTTTACCCACGCCGATGGTGGTGTCAGTAATGCGAACAGGAGAGGCTTCGTATACAAGTTTAATGACATTGTTACAGTGGAGACATTATGAAAGTGCTGACCTCTTTGAGAATATGATGGCTTGGAGTCACGCTGCATTGAAAATGTATTATTATTGTTATTATACGGCTTTAGAGATTGGGATGGGAAGGGTGTACGTAAAGTCTGTGGGAAACGTATTTCTGTCGCCAGTGTGTCCCATCTTGGAGGAGTCAATCTTCTTCACAAAAACAGGAGTCCTGCCATCCCCCGGGACATCGCTTATTCATGTATCGCATTTATTTTTTGCCGCCATAGCTCTCCAAGGATTCACATCGCATTTATTACGGGATTGGGGAGGCGGGGTAATGAAAATTGAATTTATACGGCCAAGCCCCCACATGCCGCCACTCTGCTAACACTTTCTGTTGCAGTAGCCACTCTTCCAACCCTCACAGTCCAAACTGGCAAGGGCCGCAAACGTATTTTTACCCGTTCAGTAGTATAGGCTATAGATGACAAATCATAATCCCAAGTAATATTGGCTATTGTGATGTGGGAAAATAACATTCCAACCCTGGAACACTAAATGATGAGGTGCATTTTGTGTTGGTGTACGTGTGTGTCTGTGTGAGGTAAAATCATACATTCTTCTGTTTTTCTAAATCTTTCCGGTCAGAAGCTCATGGGGTCAAGCATCCCCTAACCAATACTTGCTCTTTAACAGACAGTGTCTGCTCATGGAACTAACTGTAACTGATTTCAAGTGTTTGTGGTTCTCTCTCACGTTTCATATTAAGAAGCGGTAGATAACTCAGGACCACTGAATAATACCGGCAGTGGACGCGGCTAATCTCATCAGACATGGCCGGTCACGGTTCACTCGTTGCTGTTTTTTATTCCTCCCTCCTTCCGTGTATCCTTCTCCGTTTTCTCATTATTGTCTCCCCTTCGTGCTATATAGGGGGCTAGCTCTCTGCGCGCTTGCTAGCTAGCTCTGGGCGCTAGCTAGCTAGCCCTAGCCCATTGACACGCTTCAGCACGGTCGCTAAGCACATCCCACAGTCGGGTCCAGAGTTCACCCCACTGACAGTGCCAATTCATTAGTGTCTAGTGACGCAGAGCCAACACCCACACACACACGCACACACACACACACACACACACACACACCAAGCCAGAATGGCACCAGGCAATACATTTCCTGCCTTTTCTGGTTAGGTCTGCATGACGGAATGATTAAAAAGCGATGTCTGCCAGTCCTTCACTGCATCACCCCGGGACCCCTATCAATTAGGCGGAGGACACCAGTAAGAGCATTACAGCGTCTGGACCCTGGGAACGGAGAACCGAAAACCTGCACAGGCGGGCTCGTTTGCATACGCAGCCCGTATCCTTGGTGCCTTTTCAAGGCGTTAATTAAATTGGATCTGTCTAACTAATTATTCTAATTGATAAATTATAACTTGATTATGTCACATTATGGCTTGGTAAATCTCAAACACTTGTTCGCCTGACAAATGCGGAGGCGTCAGGTGTGTGTGTGGGTGTGTGTGTGCGTGTGTGTGTGTGTGAGAGCTGAACAAGCCCCTGACATCCCCACCGGTTTTCATTTGCACAGCCGTCATTACTGCAGTGGCCGCTACATTATTTGTATCTTTAATTAGCAGAGTCCGAGACCATTTGAGTGCTTTAAAAAAAAAAGTATTTTATTCCTGCTACTAGTCTGGGTGTTGCGAGTCCATCTATTATAATGTTTCTGCTGTTATTACATTCCACTTATTTGTATTAGTGTATGTCTGGAATATGTCGAAACAATGGCTTGCACCAGTGGATGGGCTCCCCCTGATCTCACAAGATTAGATTTGCTGTGCATGCAGCCATAAATGCTGACATTCTAATGATTCATTCGAGGATGTAAATTGATGGTAATGAATTGGATGAGAAAATCCCAAAGAATCTGCTTGAGACGAGAAGCACTGGAAAATGCACCTATGGTGCTTCTGGGAACATGTTTAATACAAGGATCAAGTGAACAACAGCTGCCCACCGTGGTTGACCCCTGACCCTCCACATGGTCCCCTATGTGACCTCTAGGAAAAGTGAGTTCAGGAACCATGCATACAGTACATATACAGAGTATACAATGTGTGTGTGTGTGCGTGTGTATGTGTGAGAAAGAGAGAGAGAGAGAGAGAGAGAGAGAGAGGATGAGGGTTATGTACGGGGTATGTTTCCTTAGGGGCCTCATTAACTAGTTTCACTATTTCCCTACACAGGTCAGTATTGAGTGGACATCCACACTGCCAAACCAACTGCAGAGCACCAGTAAGAGCAGTACGCAATATAAAATATACCCACACTGTATGCCCAATAAGTATTTAATCAGGCACCGTTTTAAGGATTATTGTGTTGTCCATATTATACGCCATTTATGAAGCACCAGATATGGATTTATCTAATAAACAGTGCCTGGTTTGTTCAAACAACAGTCTGAGTCAGAGGCAACACTTGGCCATGAGGGGCTGTTGTGTAAAATATAATCCTGTGAGATTTATACTGTACAGCTCTCATTTGAGCATCAAAGAATGCCGGCCAATGCCAGGAGTTTGTTGTTTCTGAACACAAACAAGGCGGTGGCCTCGCTGACCTACTTTTGAGAAACAATGGAAGGTCCTGGAATACCTTAAGCAAAATGCCTTTATTGTCAGATAGGACAGAATTTGTTTGCGTTCGGCAGAAACACGGTACATCTTTATGTTTCTATTTCTCCAGATGTGAGTGCTAAATATAGTGGATGAATCATATGATCATATGATGACACATACAGTACACAAGTACTGTATGTGTCATCACAGACAAGGCTGTCTGATTCATGTTTGGTCTCCAAAGACCTTTAATTATCCCATAGACACAGGCTGTGTTTTTCTCATTGAGAACGAGGAAAGGAAAGTCCATATCATCTGCACGAACTGATACATTTAAGTGATCATACATCATTTTTGGCCTGTGTGATATTGATGGTTTGTATTCACACTGATGCGTCATCCACACGGTTTGGCCTTTCATCCACACGTAAACAACGCATGCGATCACTAGAGACGGAGATTTAGTAAAACTCCTTCCAGGGTTAAGATGTTCAAAAGCTCATTAACAGTAACATTTTTGGAGTTGTAACGTCAGTTTGCATGCCAATAATGCCTTCTTTGTCATCAGTGTGTGTACTGTTATATCCATTGTTTACATACAGCGTTCTTTATTTTTTTCACAGGCTTGAAAGCAAGCATTTTAGTTTGCATTTGGAGGAAGATTTATTTTTCATTTTTATTGTTATATGGACAGTAGTTTTGTTTAAATAAAGAAAGAAAATCCCCGTTTAAAAATATATGTGTACGTTCGGACCAGGCAGGAGACTGGGTAAGTTCGATTGCTGTCTTTTGTCTCTGTTGTAATGTCCTAACTGGACGCGAGCAACGCGATAGTCGGACTCTGGCTGACTTGAGAGAGCGATAGTTGGAGGCTCACTCGAGAGAGTGTCCGACTATCGCTCTCTCAAGTGAGCCAGAGCCTTAATTGCTAATTTGGAGGAACCGGTTTCGTGTCCCGGTCGGGCCGGGTCACATCCATACCATAAGACATAATTTAGTGACAGTATTGATAGACATGGTCAGGTAGATTTAACAGCTACGCCTGTTTATACTGTATAATAACATGTAAAATACTCCTCTGATCTCTGTTGAGATCCAAGGTGAGTTTTCCTGCCCCAGTAAATAACCTTTTATTGTCTTGAAGCCTCTGGGACTCGTCTGAATATTTAAAATCTTTGGATGAATACCCCAATTTAGTAGCATTGAATATCACCCTAGGCTGTTGACGAGTATTTATGACAGGCAGCTACATTTGATCACCATTAATATTTTAAGTGATGGAAAAGGAACTTCCATGTCTCCATACATTCAGAATTCAAATGTAAGAACTTTCTTTAAAAACCAGCCTGATTGAGCTTTCGCCAAAAGGTACCGTTTATGTTTCTAATATTTCAACAAAAACGAAACCATGAAGTAATAATATTTGTTTTTTTATTTTTATTAAGATGCTATTAAAAAGTGCACTGTGTATTGCATGCCCATAACGTCCTACATGAATAGCGTTGCACTTGTGATCAGATGACATCTTTTTGTTCTAGAATAACGATGTTCAACGCATGATCGGATGATCAATCCATCATGCTGTATTTATCTCTGTGTAAACCCACAGGAGCTGCGGTGGATATTGATTATAGTTCCGGCTCATATTGATCACAATCCCTGCACATGCAAAAAGTCTGTGTGAGGTCAAGAAAAAAAAAAGACAGAAATCCTTCCAAGGGACCCTCAACCCCCACATTCCCCAGTTAAACATCAGCAAAAGGGTTAGCAAAAGGTGAAGGTTCTCAAGGTTAGCGGAGGCCAATTAAATCCAGAACAGACTTATCAAAAGAAAACTCAAACGTGCAAAGAGCATCTCCCCACCGGGGATGCTGTAAGCATGTTCTTCTTCTGCACCCATCTTGGCTTTGTTTTCTTCATAATTAATCTGCCTTCTCTCCGTGAGTGGTGGTGGTGGGCTGACCAGCATGGAGGTGTGTCTGCAGACCTACAAGAGCAGCCTCTTCTATCTTTAGCTCAAGCGCTGTCAGTGGAGTTTCACCTTGTCTGGAGGACAAAGTCACCAGCAGCAGTTGAGTGACCGGAGAACTGCATGTCCTGCAAGAACTGCTGACCACATTTTTCCCATATAATCATAGTATCAAGTATTGGAATCGTAAATGCAGTATGTGTCTTATATCTGTGTGTATGATTTAGGAATGGCTGAGCAAGAACAGGTTTTTTTCCAAACGTATTTCTAAAAACCCTCTTTAAATGTAATTATATAGGGGCTTTATATCGCAGGTGATTGTTTCTGTCTAAAAGATAGTCAAACAATTCAGTTTGTTTTTCTTCGATCTCCAATGTCCAGATTAAGATGAAAACAGAGAGAGCGAGACATGCAAATGAGGAAAGCACTTGATAATTTAGGTAACATTTGACAATTTGGCCATCTTGAAAATGTACCATTTCTGTCCTGCCCTAAAGCAGGCAGCAGGTTCAATAAAATATATGACTTTAATGTATTAATTTCACCTAGCATGACTTCCCGTTACCTTTCTCTTCACTGAAGTGTGTCTCCAACATGAACAAAGGGCTATTATCACATCTTTATCTGTGTTTGAAGCAACTTTGGAGAGAAACGGCTAATTGAATAGCCAATGTTTCTTTCAACTCCTGGAAATTTGCTTATTATCGATCCATCCTCCATCGTTCCCGCTGTGAATCAGATGCAATTCTGTATTGATTCTACCTCACATTGTGCAGTAGACCTACCGACATAGTATTTTCAAATCCCCAGCTATTACATATCGATTTATACTTCTTTTCATCGTTGGCTCAAAATGCATAGAAGTTTTGTTGAGGTACAGGGCCATTTTCTGCTCTTGACTAATAATAAGCACACAGTAGCGTTTGTTTGATGAGAGACACGTCTAGTTTCCATTCACTTCTCTCTAGATTGGCCCACAACGTTCTACGCTCCTTTTCAAATAATGGTTGTTTTTGTCTCACTCACACTTTCATAATAAATCTTCCCTGCTGTCATCAACAGCATAGTCACTTTTTTGCCACCTCTGTTTGTCATGCCTCATTTGCATGCCTTCTGTATATCGCTCTTGCTTCAATGTACACCCATTGTGATTTTGATATGCAGGGGCTTTGTTATGTGGGGATTAGGGTGGGGAGGGCGAAACCAAAAGTCTATTTCTGTCATGCGACAACCCTCTGCAGCTTGGCGGATGTCAGAAGTTGAGTTTACCAGACAAAGAGGCAGTGACACCACTTTTCACAGACCTATATGATATGAGCAGCAGATGGAAGAAAATGCCGGAGCTACATAGTGAGGTTTAACCTTGGACAAGATGTCTGCCTGGACAGAATCCGAGAGATTCGTCAAAAATCCGCTTTGTCTTTCTATTGGCTGTAAATATACCTATAGTGTTTGGCTTGTGTACATCCTTCAATAATAAGGGAAATGTGGCATGGATCTCTAAATTAAATAGCCAGTGATGATCACGATAATTACAATACCGACTTATCGTGCAATATACTGTATAGGCTGCAACGTGATCCGAATTTTTCAGACGTCAATAATATTGCCTGTTGTGTATTTCACACATATACACACACAGAGCGGACAGCGACAGGTAGTGGAATAAGCGTTCCTCAAGGTTTTAATTCGTGTTTTTCCAGACGACAACAGTTCCAGCCAACTAAAAACTCACTTCCTAGGGCCTGGGGATGAAAATGATTCTGTACGGCTAAATCTCACACATTTACATGATCTCTGGTAGTGGTACTATGATAATTAATGTGTTGTCCCTTACTACATATATATAAACAATATATTTAATATTTAGCAAAGCAATGAAATTGGTTTAACCAGTCATAATGAACTATTGATTTCACATGACAATAGCGAAAAAATATAGTTTACATGATTCTGGCAATAATATAGTTTATCGCAATTATTTCTGTGACTATATCGTCCAACAAAATGACAGGCCTAACCACGCCCATTGCTGCAACTATCATGCTGATTGGTCAGAATCACCAAAATTGCAGACCCAAGCGCATGGACTTGAAGCCAGTCCAGACTAATACACCAGTGGTGGAACACACAATATAGTAAAACTGAAGCTTGCAAGATCAGGACAGTATCTCAAGGCTATTGTTAATTGTAATACTTGTTCAATTCGTTCTACTAAGCAAGATGGTCATAGTGGAACACACAACCATATATCAATACTGTCATATTAAAAAAGATATAAAACTGTAAAAGTCAATGTATTTTCACAAGAAAAATCCATAAAATTCCTTTTAAGAATAATCATAATCCTTCAACAAACAGAATAATTACTTAAAGAAATTTAATTATTATGTTAAATCACATGACACATTTAAATAAACAGTATATTAGTGTAAATTAAATATGATTTATTATCATTTTGAAATACATAAAAAGAATAGTAGAGTTCATTGGAGAAAACTGTAGAAATACATTTCTTTTGTTTTTTTACAGTGCAATGACGAATAGTGTTTGTAAATACCCTACAGAATGTTCTGACTCAGGGGTCTCTAAATAATTGGTGGTTTGCCATGGTTCAGGCTCAAAACCATATATTGAAGTTTCTCTAGTTGTTTACAGTATTGTTCATCGGTGGAGTTGTGCACTCTCTGAGACATGTTAGTGAATGTCTGATTATTAGGCCCTAAGTTTGATTTTTAGACCTGATCTATTTGTTTTGCGTAGCCAATGTTCATACATTTCAGACGCTTTGATAATAAAAAGCATGTTTTTTAAAAGGTGAATATAATGTGCTCTGCTATCCAATCCACTCTAGTATATGGCAAACGGTTGTGCATTTATACTGCTGTAGGAAGATACATTTAGGGATAGAAACTGCCTTCCTACTGTATTTTAATCACACCAATCAGATTGGTATAGATTCAGAACAGAGTTTTCATTGCTGTGATAATTTGTAGATGTATTTTTCTGTTAGGCTTTCCTCCTGTAGAAAGTGCTGGTATAGTAAAGGTCTAAGTCAGATGGCAGCTGATGATAATGTGTGGTAAGTTGGAGAGATGTAGTCCTCACAACCTATCTGAAAGCGCTAACTGTTAAGTACCACAATACTTCAGATGGAAGCTAATTAGTTGAGTTGGCTTGTTTAGGGCATGACCAATTACAGTTAGGTAATTTGGCAGATTCCTTTTTCCAAAGAGACTTTCAAACTGCATAGGCCTATAACCTGACCAGAGACACTATAAGGAGACATGCCACTTGAATAATATTGAACGGAGCCAATCGTCTGCTTTGTAACTGACAAGCATTAACCTATTTTACCAATCGTGTGGTTGTATTGATGCAAACCAACTGTGTAGTTTAACCCGTCTGGGGAAAACAGCTTTTTAAACATTTATTTGGAGGCAGTCACCAAGCGTTTAACCAGATTTGACTTGCAATTGTATACATGCATTTTCAGGTCTCGGTAACTATTAAAAGGGCAGTCATGGCTTTTTACCCGTTCATTTCAATACAGTCTTCCTATATACCTACCCAGGGAGTTTCAAAGATGGTTGCCAAGTGGTGAGACTTGCCTATAAGGACTTTGATACAACTACAGGATGGCAGGTCAAATCCAGGGACATTTATAAAAAGTTCAGTGGAAACCATCCTAAATTTGTTCTTAAGATAATTTCAGAAATGTGCGTATCTGTGTGATTCTGAGAAAATGAATGCACTTTTCCAGAAATGTAAAAATCTTTAAATTGTGCAGTCGAATGGTTTTTGATCTCCGCCTTGTAAAAGCCCCCTAATTGCCTTTTATAAGGATATGAATGAGCTGTTACTTGATAGGCTAATAATGGCGAGCTGCAATAAAATAGAATTTGAGCGAGGCCTATTGCAAAGTCCTATTGGTAGTAGGCCTACAATGTGCAGGGACGGTGTTTCGGAGCCTCTCTGTAAGTGTACCACAAAAACGTACTCAGACAGTGTAAAGGAATATTATTTATGTAGGCCTACTAAGGGGACAAATGAATGAAGCCTTGAAGTACAGCTGGCATAGGTCCTACATTTGCTAACTAATGGGATATGCCTGACCATTCATTCATTTCTACTTTTAATGTTTCTGTAACCAGGAACGCAAATCTGTACAAGAAAATACATTTTATAAATGAGGCCCCAGGGCTAAAAACCAGGGCCTTTCAGCTGGCAGTGGAACGGCCCGACCACTGCACCAAAGATATTGTAATAATAACAAGATGGTGCATTGTGACAAGGGATTTTCACATGGGAAGCGACATCCCGCTCTCCGTCCCGCACCCTCCCACCCGCCTCTCATGTGAAAGGCAAATATGCGGCCCAGAGTCGTGGAAGCGATACGCAGGGCCGGCCAGTGCTACAAGCGAACTAGGCCTAGGGCCCCCAAATATCAAAAGGCCACCAAAATATATGAATTCCATAGTCATATACAAACCTGTTTGATATTTTGCACTGAATGCCTCGCCCCGCATAATCGGCTGCAGCAGTAGCGAGCGCTCCTAATCCTTGCGGGCACACACTAGCCAGAGTCTGGCCAGTTGGGAAACTAAGGAGAGGTGGCACGAGATAAGACTGTTATAATGTAAAATAAACAAAAGAGAAGAGGCTAGAGGTGCTACGAGACAGACAATCCTTATGTCATCTCACTAAGTTAAGATAACATTCGTTTCTAAGTGTGTTATGTTATTTCAACCCATGCAAACATCTGCCTACATTAGCTTCTGTTGTATATTATATGTTGCCATTTAGCAGACTGTATCCTATATGCAGAGCTGACTGACAGTAGCAATGTGGATATGATACCAGTTGTCAGCTAATTATTATTGATAATCCTACGCAAACCAGAGCTTTTCAAGACAATTTCAATATTTAATAGGTCATTCACCAGTTATAGGTCAACAGCATGCTGTTAGAATGACAGCAGAAGCAGGCTACGTCATTAGGCCGTTATACATTAACAACACGCATTACCTAATAGCATACAATCTTCCATAATTGCAAAAACCCGAAACATATGCAAAGTGCAAACAGAGATGATCTAAGAGGTTTAAAATATATATAACATAGATATGGATAGCTCAGATATTCAGAGCCAACTACTAACAAAGGGACATAACATGGACCCTCTGGTGAATGCACTGCAGGTGACGGAAGACATTCACTCTCTCCAATTGTTCATTCTAATGTTGTTCCTGATCCACGTAATCATTACAGTGGAACACATAATCGCTCTAGCTGAAGGCCTACATAATCCATTGCTATTGAAGACCAAGACTGATCAGTTCTTAACAGTAATCTTCAGTGTCTTGATCCAACTAACAACCTGTGTTGCTGTGAAGATATCATCTTCAAGCGGTGATCCTGCATTGTCGAGCATTCAATAATAAGATCTTAAGAGCCTGCTTCGACTGCCAATCCCAGTTTATTTTAAACAATAGACTATATTTATTGCTTTGGCATTAATATGTACAGCGCAATCATGTAGGCATAAAGTTGTACCTTTTGTACACTACTTTTTATGTTTTTCTCATCAAGGACCCCAAAACAGCTAGGGCCGGCCCTGGCGATACGTCTCATTTTTAGGTAACCATAGGAACATAATAGTTACCAAGCCACATAAATGAACCGAAGTATAGATATATTAACAATCCTGTCAGTTGGTTCGGCTGCATGCTTCTTGCTAGCTTACATGCCTACAAGTTAAAAAGGTAAATGTGTGTCCTGCTACATCACCACCTCAAAAGTTAAATGTGTTTCATCTTGTCGGGCGGGCGTGTTCTCGGTTTGTGCACACAAGTGGCAAACCTCCCGGGACTGCGCTTTCCCGCAATACACCTCCCAACCTGCCCGCCCTGGTCGAGAATCACACTTCACCCCCCCCCCCCCCCCCTCCCCACTCCTACCCTTTCTAAAAATCATATCTGAAAGTGTCTTTCTGACTGGACTGTCCTGGCACATTGGGTGTGTATAAGTTTTAATAATGACCCATGTGGGGACCCGGAGATACTCAGAGATTTATATCCCGGCGCATAGCTCATAGCCTTGGTAGCAAGCTAGTAAACCTTTTTCAATCCCAAGCCGTAGTATACAAGATATACATATATACTGTTACCATATATCCTATTATACTTTAATTATTTATATATAAAATAGTCCTGCTGTTACACCACTGGTGTTCCAACACACTTTAGCTAACATATGTACTGTACCCAACCTCATTTATCAGCCATCACTGAAACTGCTCCCTACATTCGAAATAAATCCATTTTACAAGTTGAAGTTTGTATGTATCATTTAGGCCTACTGCATGCTGCCGTTGTTGATTTATCATTATTCTTTGTTTAAATATTTTATTTCCTTTTCCACCTTCATTTTGTTTTCTTGAGTTAACTCATGTTGTGGGAACTACAGGCCATGTCAAGCGGTCAATCTCAGATTTGAGCTGTCAAAGGAAAACAAAGTTCACGTGTGTCCAATCATAAAAGCCCAACTGACAGTATCCCCGATGCAAAGAGCGTTACCCAGGAGCTACAGATTCCAGATTAACTTTTCACCTGCCCTCTCTCTATTGTACAGTTTGTGAGTGAGGGGCTATATGGCTTACACTGTGCCCAGGTGATGAATGACCAAAGGTGGATAAAGTACACAGCAATAACCTCCGGGCGAGCCACGGCACACTCAGGTTCAGCCCAGTGAATTTATCATTCAGTTGTCAGGGGGTTTTTATCAAATGGGTTTCTCCCGCACCTTTTGATTTATTTCACTATTCTTAAAAGTCCCTGTGAGTCAGCGAGTGTTGACTAGATGTCCCCTGGAAATACACAAAAAGCTAGTGAAATCATTTTTAGTAGAATTGTGTTTGGTATTTTAATATTTTTGGTCTTTATAATTATGACCTCCAAAACTGTTAATATTTATATTTCTGTTATCACCATATTATCATGGCTAGGGTTTTCCAGTGTGAATACATTTGTACAAAGCAAAATAAGTGTTTTGCAGTGTGCTGGTTGCAAGCTAGAAATGTGTAGTGTTGAAACACTAAACATAGTTTGTTTTTAAATATAACAAGGCTGCTTCATGTCCACTTTAAGGCTGTAAAGGTTTTGTTGCAGGGTGCATAATGTAGCAGTGTCCAATAACACTGTCCGGTACAGAACAATGACACGGAAACAGACAGGATACCTCACAGGGTTAATAAGGCATTCAACCAGCAAGGAGAAATCAGGGAGATATTCAGATATGTATCCACCTCCACAGAGGAATCGAGGCCAGCAGTGCTACCAGAGCCATGGAAATAACAGTTACGCCAATGGGTTTTACATTTTCAACGGTCACATGGTTCATGGAGAGGCAAAACCTATGGCAAAATAGTTACAAGAAGTGCTTGGTGGGCAATTTGAATATATATAACTTCCTTTTTTGGTAATTAGCAGTCAAGAAATGCACCGATTTTGATTTAAAATAGAAATTATATTGTTCTTCTTGTATTTAGGTTAACTTCCAGGAACTATTTTGATGCTCCGTTGCTGTGAAAAAACGGTCCATTGGAGTGAACGGAGATGGTGCAACTGTTATTTCTATGGCTCGCACTGCTACTAACCACAAAGGTGACTTCTCTCTCTTTCTCTCTCTCTCTCTCTCTCCACTCAGACAAGTGCAATGCGTAGGTTTGAGCCGATTGGTGTGGAAAGCCTGCTGAGCTAAAAAAACAATACACACTCAGAAATAGAAGAACATATTTGTAGTTAAAAGGGTACAAATACTTGTTGCAGGGGAGGTACCCTTTTCAGAGACAATTGTGTACCTTAAAGTGCCAGTATATGTATGTTAAAAGACTTTAAATATTCATCCTAATTGTTGGTTACTGTGCTTTTACTTTTATTTTATTTTTTATACCTACCATGTTGGTACTTTATATGTAGAGCACTTATTTTACATTCTGATTCTATATCTGTAAAAAGCGCTAAAAGCGCTATAAATAAACATACTTGTGTCCATCTGGCTTCTTAGAGACCAACATTGTACCTTTGAGGGAGCATTCTTCAAAAGTGTACCTGTAAATACAGCATTGTTCTTCTGTCACATATATTTCCATTTTCCAGTGTGTACACAGCCCAAAGTGTTTTTTTTTACCATCACAACAGCACAACATACTGTATACCCTCCCAGCTTCACACACCACGAGTGATCACAGTCGTCTCCTACAAACTGCTTGTTTATTCCTCTCAAAGCGACTACTTGTTAATCATGTCCCATGTAATTGTGGTGGTGGGTCTGGCCTCTCTGTCTTAGAAGCAGGCCTCCCACAGCTCTGCTCTGTATTAATGTGAAGCTGTGGGCACGTGCCTTCGCTCTAACTGCAGGGACGCCTTCCCTCGCGGGCCCCAGCGGGATGGCAGCCCTTGAGGGACATTACCGGAGCCAGCCTCCTCTCTCTCTCTCTCTCTGTCTCTGTCTCTCTCTCTCTCTCCGGAGGCAGGGAGGCGCCGGTCCTCCATCTCGCCCCCACGTTCCCGCGCAGCTCTCTGGGGGCTTGGCAGTGCCCATGTGGGCTTGGCAGTGAGTGATGGCGCCCATTCTGTTTAGCGTGCTGCGGAGGCCCGGCAGGCGCGCGGGAATCTGCCGATGCAGGCTTCAGTGCGCGGCCACATCCAGTACAGCTGGCCACATTCGCTATGACGATAGCATTATAGCTTTGCTAGCAGTCGTGTCGCTATGCTGTGCTCTGTACCGCGCGGCATGTGTGACCTCATCTTTCTGCATGAGGACTGTTTTGTCGGACACCTAGCCTCAAATATGCTAACGTGCAAATGCTAAGATGGACAAATAACTGATGACCCAAGCTACTTCTAGGATCTTAAATGTAAAATAAAAAGAATTAATAGCAAAGCCGCCATTTCACACGTTTTATATCAAAATGCAGCAACTCATTCGGCAGCTTATAAAAGCATCATTGTTCAGCATACAGTGAAATTGCGTTAGCTGTTCAACCCTGAATAGAACATCTATTGCATGCTTAATAGTATATCTATTTAGCATGCAAATAATAACAGGTTAAACGTCCCGATGTCATTTTAATTCTTCTTGGCGATGGTGGGGTAGGCTGTTGATGACATTTTGACTTGTTGGCCTGTTGTCATGGCACCCACATGCTACAGAACCCTACAGCACGTGACCTTGCATGCGTATAGTGTATGTGGTTTGCATGTGCGTGCGTTTGCGTGTCTTGAGGAGGAGAAAATAAGTAATTATCGGACACATTGGGAAATGGTGTTTCTTAAAACAGGGCCAGGCAATGGTGGAGATCCATGCTGACCAGCGAGGACATCGGCAGGGGTTTGGGCCTTGCAGCTACAGCTACTTATGTGTGGCCAGACCTCCGTACCGGTGAAGAGTGAAATCACAGAGGCCCTAATGTATGTGTAATGAATGCATACCCATCTGTATCTTTGATGTGCCACATCTTGATGTCTTTCCAGAGCTCTCTCTCTGTGTGTGTGTGTGTGTGTGTGTGTGTGTGTGTGTGTGTGTGTGTATGTATGTATGAGAGAGAGAGAGAGAGAGAGAGAGAGAGAGAGAGAGAGAGAGAGAGAGAGAGAGAGAGAGCATCACCACAGCCAGGTTTGCAGAGGCTGCAAGTGAAAGTGAACCCAGCAGCTCTGGTTGCATTCTAAACTCTGGTTTCAGGACGTTCACCTGAACAGCTCAACAAAAAGGAGAAGGGTGAATGTGGAGGTGTGGGGTTTGGGGAGGATGGCGGATGGGGGGGGGGGGGGGGGGGG
>JAODLL010067859.1:3992-17080 GCA_026546735.1 Forbesichthys agassizii
AACACTAGCACCACTAGCTAACCCCAGTAGCTAGCCTCACTAACACTAGCACCACTAGCTAACCCCAGTAGCTAGCCTCACTAACACTAGCACCACTAGCTAACCCCAGTAGCTAGCCTCACTAACACTAGCACCACTAGCTAACCCCAGTAGCTAGCCCCACTAACACTTTAGCCCCGACGCAGACAAAAGCCCTGCCTATTTAACGCTGTGTGTGGTGTTGTCGTGTGATACCTTCCGAAGATGGCTGCCACTGCTCAGGAGATGAGTAGCCTTGAGCTAGCCCTACTAGCTAGAATAGCTAGCCGCGCTAGCCACATTAGCGCTATAGCCCCAACAAAAGCTCTGCCTGTTTAACGCTGTGTGTGGCGTTGTGTCCATACCTTCCCAAGATGGCCGCCACCGCCCAGGAGATGAGTAGCCTGGAGGGCACCGTGGCGGCTCTGAGGGAGGACTATGAGCGCTCCCTCTCCGCCAACGCCACCTCCCAGCGGGACCTGCAGGAGAGCCTGGTCTCTGCCAAGCACGACCTGCTGCGGGTGCAGGAGCAGCTGGCCATGGCGGAGAAGGTACGTCAAAGTGCCGTAAGAACATTTCCCATAAAATGTCCTCCATTGACTTTTCATCAAATCCATATATACCGAGTTTTAAGCCTGGAACCAAGACAACCAACTACGAGAACATGTTGTGACCATAAACAATAAAATATAAGGGGTCCCTGGCCTAAAAGTCTGAGCACCCCTGACATAAGCGACTCGTGCTGAGCGTCTTATCCATAGGCCCCTGTAAACTAGAGGCATGTAAAGAGAGAGTTGCGTCATCCCCGCTCACTCCAATGGACCGTTTTTTTCACAACAGAGCCTCAATATAGTTCCCGGAAGTTAGCCGTTAGCCTAAATACTAAAAGTACCCTATAAATTCTATTCTAAATGTAAATCTGCATTTATATATCTGTGTGTGTGTGTATATGTATGTATGTATGTATGTATGTGTGTGTGTGTGTGTATATATATAAATATATATATTTAAATATATTTATTTATTTATTTAAATTGCCCCCCAAGCACTTCCTGGAACTATTGTGCCATAGGTTTTGCCTCTCCATCAACCATGTGACCGTAAAAAAATTCACAACTTCCCTTGACGTAACTCTCTCTTTCCATGGCTCTGCTGTAAACTTGTCAGCACTATCAAAATAGTAGATTCTCATTGGCTGCTAACATTGTCACTCACGGGACTGTGTGCATCTCTGGTGTGAAGTTCTGACCACAGTGTGCAGTTTGACAGTTTGCTTTTGTGTTGCTGCATTTGCTGAAAACACACCGTAAACTTTTAGGGTATTCATTTCATTTATTAATTTCATGATCAGTACGTGCATTATGTACATGTACATGTATTTGGAGTTTTATTGAATTTATATACTTATTATATACGGCTTTCTCTGCAAAACGATAAAACCATTTAAAAAAAAAAAACACTTGAACAGAAGTGTAGGAAAAACAAACAATTGAAACAGTAGGTGTCACTGTGGTTTACTTCAAACCTTCAAAATATCAGATTGAAGTGAAATTGTCTAGGCGTGTACACAAGTGAAACTGTACTAGGTTACTGTGGAGAACTATAACTAGGCCAGGGGCAGACTCTTTAATAACCCAAAGCGACAGAAAGAGTACAGTACGTATGACAAATACCAGGTAGGGGTTAGACATCGTGCTGGAGAGGCTTGAAGCTATAGGCCAACTGTGGGGCTTGAGTCATGATGCCCTGGGTGGTCAGTAGTGGGACAAACTCATGTGCAGTAGGTCACTGTACAACTGGGTTAACGCAGAGTCCAGGCTGCTGCTGCAGGTCACCTGACGTCTTTATTTATCTTTGTGTGTGTTCAGGAGTTGGAGAAGAAGTTCCAGCAAACCGCTGCCTACCGCAACATGAAAGAAATCTTAACCAAGAAGAACGAGCAGATTAAAGATATCAGAAAGCGTCTTCAGAAGTAGGTGCCGTACTTAAACACGTGGGGTTGTTGTTGTTTTGGTTGTCGGCACTGCTGAGACCAAGTAGCTACTGTGCCGTACTTGAGTGCCTATGCAGATTCTGTACGTTCTCCATTTCAGATACGAATCAGACGACTGAAGAGCCGTGGTAGAGGAGGAAGAGGCTTTGAGGAATCGTTTTTTTAATACTACCCGTGTTTCACCCCACACCCTAAGTTAGTGGAAGAACATGAAAGTCTGGTCGGTGGAGTGGCCTTCCTCCAGCGCCTCATCTTGGCTCTCGCGTTAGCCGTAGCTAGCAAGCTATCCCTCGTCCCTCTATGCAAGCACCGTCACGCCCGGGTTCTCAGAGAGGCCCCAGCGCCGTCTGCCTGGAGCGTTGCTGTCTTGTCGGTCTGACGGGCACAGGTTATGCATAGTTCTGTGCCCTCAGGCCGTCAATCAGGGGGCCCTTATCGTGACTCCTTCTCCGTCTTATGTTTAGCTTCTGAGATAGTCGTGGTCCAGCGGGGATGGTGATCCACGCAAGCCCACAGCTTTAAAGCCGTGGTATTTTAACACTTTGTGCCCCGACTCTCTGACCCGCTCAAAAGTGGTATTGTGCAAGATCTTGTATCATTACGTAGTTTAAATAAGAAGTATTTTTGGGAAGTTTCCCAGTTTTAGGCAGGGGATTTCCATATGTATCGTTTAATCAAAATGCCAGAAAGTCACCGTCAGAGGAACTTGGGTAATTCGGTCGCATCAGGGAAACAGCAGGTGCACTACCAGTCACACATGCACAGCGCTAACAGGGACCAGTTCATGTGCAGTACAGTTGGGCGCTGTGTGGGCAACATGACACACTGGCATCTCATCTGCTGCCACTCCAGCTGAACATTCCATGGCATACGTTTTGATAGAAGGAATTAAGTTCTTGCATATTTTCAATTTAGTTAATTTGATGAGTTGATGTCCTGACAGATTAACAACATTGAAAGATTCTATTTCCCTATAATATTTTTGTCTAAAAATATAACTGCATACTTTTCTTATTACCGATGAGGATGAGGAGGTGTCTGAGAAAACACACTGTTCTGTTTCTGATGTCATGCTATTGTAGAGCATGACTCATCTCTTTAGTATTGAGTCAGATGTGCATGTGTTTGTATTGTGCAAAGTCTTAGACAATAAACGCTGTTACCAAAATAGCTGAATGTCACTATTGATTACCATACCACTACGACATGCATATGTATTAACAGATGTGGAAAGTGAAGTCCAATGTGGAACCAGTGGTAGTATGAGCACCTGTGACCCCTAAACTAGGACAGGTCCAGGTGGTAGTATGAGCACTAGGGCCTGTGACCCCTATACTTGGAGAGAGGTCCATGTGGTAGTATGAGCACTAGGGCCTGTGACCCCTATACTAGCAGAGAGGTCCAGGTGGTAGTATGAGCACTAGGGCCTGTGACCCCTATACTTGGAGAGAGGTCCATGTGGTAGTATGAGCACTAGGGCCTGTGACCCCTATACTTGGAGAGAGGTCCATGTGGTAGTATGAGCACTAGGGCCTGTGACCCCTATACTTGGAGAGAGGTCCATGTGGTAGTATGAGCACTAGGGCCTGTGACCCCTATACTTGGAGAGAGGCTCCAGCAGATTTGGAATAACATCCATTTATATATTAGGCTATTATTGGGCTAGTGCCGATATATTTTAATACTCTTTCAGTTAAAAATTAAATCCAGTATGGATTACGCTCATAGGATCTGTTGCAAAAGTCTCTTTAATTCCTTGTGTCCGTATGGAATTGGGAACAAGTTTAAGTTAAGTTTTAAGGCTGCTGCCGCTACTGCTTGGAATGCTCTTCAAAAACATTTGAAAATTACTTATTTTGTTCCTTTATGACAGTTGTTATCAATTCTTAAGGATATGGAGCAAATTACTATTGTATGACATTGTAGATGTTAATAGTTATAAATATATATATAATATATATAATAGGAATAATAGTTTATCTATTCAGTGGACAAACAAGGTTTTTTTATGTATGTATGTATATTTGTATGTATAACTACTGTATATGTTTTATAATTTGTATGTTTTAAGAAACTTCTTAGCCAGGTCCTCTCCTGAAAAAGAGATTGCCTGGTTAAACATCTGTGGTCTGTCCAGAAGAGTGCAGAACAGCTAAGATCCTGCAGAATCTCTCGATCTAAAGGACCTGAGCATGAGAAAGTCATAGGCTTACACTATACTGTGTATATTCACATAAATAATGTATGTGTGTGTGAATCCACACACACACACACACAGTATATTATGAATGTACGGTGTGTGTGTGGTAAGGCAGAGTATATTCTGTTCATCAGCAATGTGTAGTACTTTAAATGACTTTTTTCCAGCGTCAACTATTTGTCCAGGTGCACATTTTTTGACACATCTGCCCGAGGAGGGAAGCGTTCAAGACTCAAGACCAGGCAAAGTCTCACACCCAGCGTGGTATTAAAAACAGCCGATTCAGCGCAATTAGCAGATTTCGTAGAACATCCTCTGGGGCATCGAAGATCATAGGGGTTGAGCATGATTGACAGCAAGCTGGGTGTGGCTCCATATGTCTGGTCCTTGGGGGTATATATACTGTATATATGTACTGTATATAAAGCCCAAGCCTTCCACAGCCTTGCACTTGTGCGCACACTCTTGAACCACCATCACCGTCTCCCTGCATCGACTGCTGCATCATGCCAGTGGCTCTGTCTCTCTCGTCCTCCAGGCTCTCCAGCGGTGGAGGTCTGGGTTTCTCTGGAGCCCTGGGCGGGGGCGGAGGCATGGCGCTCGCCCCCTACGCCGGGGTTGCCGGAGGAAGCGGCCTGGGCTTTGGGCTTAGGTCCGGAGCAGGCCTGGGCCTGGGGTTGGGTCTAGGGGGCGGCCTGGGTCTAGGGATGGGAGGAGGAGGAGGGGGTGGTGGCGGTTTCGGGGCAGGGCTGGGCTTCGGACTGGGTGGGGGCGGAGGCTCGATGGTGATGGCCGGGCCGGCCTTCGCGATGGGTCGCACCATGGCCGTCGGAGGCGTGAGCGCAGGGGCGTCATCGCTGGCCGCCGGCCGCGGCGTTTTCCCGGCCGTGGCCCCTGTTCTCTCTCGCGCCGCCGAGAAGCAGACGCTGTCCGGCCTGAACCAGCGCTTCGCCAGCTACATGACCGCCGTGCGGCAGCTGCAGCAGGAGAACGCCGCTCTGGAGGCCCGGCTGGCGCAGCTCACGGGGGGCATGGACACATCCCCCGAGACCTCCGCCACCACCGCCGACCACGAGGCCCAGGTGGCGGAGCAGCGCGGCAAGATGGAGAGCCTCACCGTGGAGACGGTCCGGCTGGAGATCGAGCTGGACGGCGTCAGGGGAGCGGCACACGAGCTTAAAGCCAAGTAAGGATGCACTGCACGCACATGGGCACATACCGTAACTAGGGACGCACGTACAGTAACTAGGGACGCACAGAGGCGTCGCACGCACGTGATCACGTACCGTAACTAGGGACGCACGTACAGTAACTAGGGACGCACAGATGCGCCGCACGCACGTGATCACGTACCGTAACTAGGGACGCACGTACAGTAACTGCGGACACACCAAAATTCTGGGCCGATACCAAGGTAACAATTTGGCTGATACCGATGTTTAAAATAACTAATTTGGCTGATTGCTAATAACGATGTTTAAAATACCAATGTGGCTGATAGACCACGATACCGATGTTGGTGAAACGCTCCTACACGGCCAACATTTTCTTTAACTTTTATTTGAAAACAAAGGATCAGTGTGCACGGCACACATCTAAAGCCATGCCAGAGTAGTGTCTAATCAGTGTCATAGTACCACCTATTGGATCTTCTCCAATTTACCAATCCCAAGCCCCGCCCCTTTTTACCTGTCCTCCAATAACAGTTGTGCATTTTTGAATCCGACAGAAACCGTTGTCCTGTTATAGCCTACTATGCTGTTTTGCACAACCTAGTTACAATAACTAGGTTGGACAGGCGAAAGGGGTGGTGCTTGGGGACTGTCAATTTAACATTTAGCCAGTGCAGCATTGGCGAAGGTCGATATTGGCAGATTCCGATGTACGGCCAATATATCCGTGCATCCGTAAGTTCGTGCTCTGGGTCAGATTGCTGACCGGGTATGCCGGGCAAGAGCCAGTGAGGGCCTTTATCTTTGAGGGGCCCTTGTTTGGCCTTGCTTAGAACTGTATAGTTTGTATTGACTGCTGCACGATTACTAAATCAAGGACATCATTTTGAATTGGTGAAAAACATACTGTACTTCGAAAGGTAGGAAATGTATTCAAATAAATACAAGCATCTTTGTGTTATCTAATTTATCTGCCATTTTCCCCATCCCTTCCCCACCTCATGACAAAGCTCATCTAGGCAAAAGCCCTTGGTATATAATGTACGTGCTTGCCTGGAGCCCCCTGGTGGCCATGACTGTACTGTACATGTAGAAGTCCACAATATATGATCAAGGGCTCAGTTACAGCCTTATGCATCTGCAGGTATGATTTTGAGCAAGGGGTAAAGTTTCAGCTGGAAGCAGACATTGCAGCTATGAAAAGAGTAAGTAAGTATTTATACAGCAAATGCACATTGTTCAATATGACCACACTGTGATATATACTTGGGGTTATAAGGTGTTCATGATCCATAATGTTATCAGTTGTTAATTTGTATTTATTTTTAAAAAGCCTTAAGTTAAGATGATTGTTGTAACAAATGATTGTTTTGTATGTCTGCTTAGCAATTATATCTTTATGCTTTCCTACATGATGAGGTTATACGGCCTATAATGAATGCACGGTAATAATACGCTGCAAACATAGCAATATAATGTGCTACAAGCATTGTGAATATTGTTTGTGCATAATGCTTATGACAGGACGTTGAAGTGGCTTCTGACCTCCGCATTGAACTGGATGCCAAACTCTCCAGTCTCAAAGAGGATCTGGACTATATTAACAAGGCCCAAGAGGAGGTACATGCATTAAATCATTCTTGCTACAGGCAGAAAATCCACATGAACATAACAATCTACTGTATATAACCAATAAATATATGAATCTGTAAAATTGCCTTATTATTATTTTGTTTACTTTTTATGACGTATTACTTACACATGACCAATACGTCACCCTAACCTATTATTGTTGGCCTGCTTTGGTAAGCAACACAATTGTATATGGGTCTGTGTGTTTCTATCAGCCTGAAAGACCTCTGCCTTAAATGCACGGTAAACAACATCACTGGAGTGTGTCGCGATTTAACGTATCCTCCTTCCCAGGAGCTGTTCAGCCTTCAGGCCAAACTGGGCACGACCAGCAGCGATGCCGCCATCTCGATGATCGAGGTGGACACGGGCAAATCCTTCGACATCTCCTCGGCCCTGAACAAGATGAGGATGGAGTACGAGAAGTCTGTCCAGGAGCACAGGGAGGAGGCCGACTCGTACTACAGACTCAAGGTGAGCTGTAATTGCGTGTCAAGAGCAGAGTGTAGCATCTGAGGCCACCGCTGGAAGCAGCAAACCACAGCCACTGTGGTTGCAACGAACGGTTACTCTTGTTTTCACTTCTCACGTCATAATCTGGCCTGATTTCACCCTCTGCTGTGTGGGCACGTCAGACAAACTGTTCATTGTAAAAAGGACATCCTTGATCTGTTGATTATGCTTGTAATGCTGCGTGGATGGAAGTGAGGACCCAAATGCACGACACGTAGGCAGGACTTGTGAATAATATGTTTGATCTTTAAACACGGGAGAAACAGGAAACAACACTCACAGTAGACTATAACCGACACAGGACTGGGGAATACACTAGGGCCATACCGTAAACACAAGTAGACAAGACAGGATGACTATTGGGTAACAACAATGAGGGGCAGGTGATACACAGAGACTTGATTATTGATTATTCAGGTGGAACTAATGAGACACGCAGGGCAGGGAGTGAGTGAAACAGGTCATGCAGGGAGCAGTGGTTGGACTAAACGGATTGGACAAAACATGTAACTGCAGTTACAGTGCCTTTCTTTTACCCTGCCTTCTAACAGTGAGCGGGAGGGAGAACTAGAAGAGCGGACTGGCCTTCTCTGTGACAATCCTGACCTTCTGTCCTAAAGAAAGACATACCTCTCTTAGATTAGCTCTAGGAAGGCTGAGCCCCTTGCTGGCATTACGGCTGGTACGCATATATTTGGAGGATTGAATGACATCTCGGTTGATGTCTGTGTAATGTGTAACGGTGACCAGCTGGTAGCTCTGTGCAGGTAAATTTAGCCAAATATCACCAAATATCTCCTCACATTTCGCTATCTTAGCGGTCTGTGTGCAACGTGCTCACCATATCACCTGGTTCCACCCAGAACAACAATCCCCTTGGCTTTAAAATGCATTTCAATGTGTAGGGCGGACAGTGAACGGAGATGAAGCGACTCTCTTTACGTGGCTCTGGTCGAGGTGTCCCTGAGCAAGACACCCAACCCTGACTGTCCCCGGTGGTCGGATGGCGCCTTGCATGGCTGACACCACCAGTGTGTGAATGATTGAATTAATTAATTAATGAGTGAATTTTTTTAATTAATTAATGAGTGAATTAATTAATTAATTAATTAATGAGTGAATTAATTAATTAGTGAGTAAATTAATGAATGAGTGAATGGGGCAATACTGTACCTTTGAGTGCTATATAAATGCAGTCCATTCACCCATGCCAGACCTCGTGACCCTGCGACCATCTCTGTCTGCAGATAGACGAGGTGCAAGCGGCCAGCGCGAGCAGTGCCGACGCCCTCTCGTCTGCAAAGATGGAGGTCAGCTCAGCCAAGAAGGAACTGCAGGCCCTGAGTCTGGAGCTGCAGACCCTGCTCAACCTGGTGTGTTTATCATGTGCTCCTGTGTCCGTCTGTCTTAGTGCATTACCGTCGCACGCACGAGGCGCACGCACGTACGCACAAGGCACACGCACATAAACACACACGATCTGCAGGCGTCTTCATACTTGACATGATATGACTCCAACAAACAGATTTCATGTCCCCAATACTTTTCATCTGTGAGCATACAGAGGCATGTCACATGGAGGGAGTAGGGTTTATGTGTACATTAAAAGTGCAAATAACTAACATTTCAGTTAAAAAGGATCAACATCATTTCTATAGCATTTCTATCGGTGGCCAGCCGGTTGTGATAAATTAGGTAAACCTCACTCTCTGACATGTCAGCGCTCTAGTGGCGGATGCTGGATCCCTGAAGCTCGTGAGATCAGGGTGGTCTAGCGAGCTTCAGTTTGACTTTGCCGTGAGAATCAGTCTGGAGAGCTTGGAAATCGAGGTGATTCAGGCCAGAAAACCTAGTGTGCTGCCAATCAGCGTCATAGTATACCTACGGGCATGGTTTAGGTTTGACGCAGGTGACTTACAACTCGAGTCTAGAGATGATACAATATTGCAGGGCTATTCAACTCCGGTCCTGCAGGACCGCACCTTCCATGTTTTAAATCTCTCCCTGAACATGCCTGTTTCAAGGTTGTTAGAAGCCTGGTAACAACCCGTTCATTTGAATCAGGCGTGTTGGAGCAGGGAGAGATCTAAAACATGCAGGGTGTAGTAACTAGTTACTACCCAACACTGATCTTAACAGACACAGATATCTGGTGTGTCAGGTTATTGGGCTTTGACCTCCCAAAGTGTGTTCTCTCTGTAATCTGTGGGAGTGGTGTGTTTGATTCTTGGGTGAGTATGTACTGTACAAGTTTTAATTAAGCCCTATTTAACACTGCAGGTGTTTCAGTCATGATTCAGGAACGATTCAATCAAGAGGAACACATCTTGTGAATTAAACGATTAGTTAGACGATGCACACTGATTCACTATTTAAAATGTGATTATAAACGCGTATTTAAGTTTGACAAGTCAACTATGTCTTTCCTCACTTTAAGACTGGAGATGGACTGTGGTCATAGTTAGAGTTACAGGCCATATCGTTGGCTGGGAGAACTGTTAACCGAAGTCTGACCGTCAAGGAAGCATGCATGGGAACCGGGATACTCGTTGTCGGAAATGTCACTGAACGACTTCTGAACGAATCCTTTTATCCAGTGAAAGTGAAAGATTTGGAATCTATAAAAAGCCACTAATCTGCCATCACAATTTTGACAAGTGGATGTTATCAACTCATAATCAACTGAATGACTAGAGCTACAACAGTTCCTAGCAACTAGAGTTGTGTAACAGTTCCGGTATACACACGTCATTCATGTAACTCTCAGTATGTGAAAATAAATCACAGCAGCCAAGCACGCAGGAAATGGTACTGTGAATGCAGACTAGTCAATCACACCAGCTTCCTGCACTCTAGGACGGCATTAAAGGGGATTTCACTTGTTTCTCTCACGACCTTATATACTGTTTTTGCTTTGTTTTTCTTTGGAAATGTATTACATTATTTTTATAGCTAGTGACACATCCTACATTCCTAATTCTTGATTTTGAAAGCGTACGCATTCACACTTTTGAAGGCAGTTCATCAACAAGGACAGCAGCAGATTATTAGCATACAGCTACGACACACAGCCATAAATGTGACGGCCCCTGCGTTAAAGATAGTCAGCGGTTAATACGCTGCTCATACCGTGTGCCCGCTGAAAACATAAACCTGTGTATCCACACACTAACAATGTGGTGCAGACCAAGCAACACAATCCCAGCCTTGGCAATGCAAGTCCAATGTGGACTCTTCTGAGGGAGCACCCTATGGTATCGAAGGGAGAAGTGTTTTTACTGTTTTGATTGAGTTCAAACGTCAGCAAGGCTTTCTCCAGCTTCGCTGACTCCACCTTTAACTGTCCCGTGTCCCTTTCGCCTAGAACGCGGCCCTGGAGGGAAGCCTGGTAGAGGCGCAGGCTGTGTCCACCGGGGGCGCTGCTGAGCACCAGGCCCAGATCGCCAGCCTGGAGGCCGCCATTGAGGTGGCAAAGGGCGACCTCCACAAGCAGATCCTCAGCTACCAGGAGCTGCTGGACATCAAACTGGCCCTGGACGCTGAGATCGCCACCTACAGGTCACTGTTGGACGGCGACGACATCAGGTGAAGACCAAAGATAATTCACACGTGAACACGGCCAGTTGTCGACATACAGAACTGTTTACTGACATTGTTATATGTATTAGGTAGCAAGTCGGTAGCGCAGTTCGGTAAGTTACGTAAACCTCACTCTCCGACAGCTCAAGAACTGGCTCCTGTGATATAGTTAAATTTCGCGCTGCTCCTCGACGTCGAGTTTTTAACCCTTCCACTGCTGGTCAATTCTCGTCTGCTTTTACTAAAAACTGTATCATGCCAGCATCAAATGATTCACTGGAGCTTAGCTCATGGTTTCACTCCACTTGCCAAATTGTGATCGATACTGTGGCTCTGTTGAAAACAAGGAACAAGGCAGCCTAAATCTAAAGTTGAGCCATGGCAAAATGATTTGGCTTGTGATATGAGGCGCGAATGCTGCAGGGCTGAACGCAAATGGAAAAAGGACGAACTGCATGTGTCCTATCAAATGTTAAAGGATTCCTGGCGTAATTATCAGGCAGCTATGAAAGAAGTGAAAAGGAAACATTTCTCGGACATCATTCTGTCAAATTGCAATGATCCTCGTGTCTTGTTTATGACTATTGACTTGGCCCTAAATGCTCCCCAAGCTGTCTGTGTTGATGCCTCTCATACTGCTTATGAAAATGTACTTATGTTTTTTAAGAATAATGTAACATTCATTAGGGCTCAAATTCAACTTTCTGCCTATGACCCCTCAATCTCAGCTCTCTGTCCAGCTGTCTTTGACAAGTTTGAGCCTGTGACTTTGTCAGTTTTACAGAATGTTGTTGATAGTTTGAAGCCCTCAGGTTATCCAAGGGATGTTATCCCTCCTCGACTTTTTAAGGATGTTTTCCTCACTATAGGACCATCAATTCTTGCGGTTATTAATAGTAGTCTGTCTTCAGGTGTGGTCCCTGATGATGTTAAACATGCAGTAGTGCATCCTTTACTTAAAAAATCTGGTCTCAATCTTGCGGATCTTGCTAATTTCAGACCTCTCCAAGCTAAGTTTTATATCAAAAAACCTTGAAGGAATTGTGCACAGTCAGTTAATGGACTCTGGAAAAGCACAATATTCTTGATGTTTTCCAGTCCGGGTTTAAACCCCTGCAAAGCACTGAAACAGTTCTTTTAAAGGTTTTTACTGATATCTTGTTATCTACTGACTCAGGTCATTCTTGTGCTTCTCGATTTAACTGCTGCATTTGATACAGTGGACCATAACATTCTGATCTCTCGTCTGGAGCAGTGGGTGGGCATAAAAGGCATAGCTCTAAAATGGTTCAGGTCATACTTAGAAGGTCGAAGTTTCTGTGTCAGCTATGGTAACTCTATGTCCTCCTCTGCTCCTCTCACTTGTGGGGTCCCACAGGGCTCAGTTTTGGGCCCTCTTCTTTTTTCTATTTATTTGCTTCCGCTTGGGTCTATACTTAGGAAGCATGGTATGTAATTTCATTGTTATGCGGATGATACCCAGATTTATGTGCCCTTAAAAAAGAATGACACTGTCTGGCCATTACTCAAGTGTCTTGACGACATCAAGGCGTGGATGGCTTTTAACTTTTTAAGTTTTAATGCAAGTAAAACGGTAGTTATGTTTTTTGGTGGTAAAACTGGGACCCCCGCTGTTGATCTGGGTCCCTTGGCTCAGTACTCCAAGCCAACAATCACAAATTTAGGAGTGACAACTGACTCTGACTTTAAGATGGACAGACAGATTAGCACTGCATTAACCCTCTTGGGCATGGAGTTCACCAGAGATTACAGGTTGCCACTGTAGTCCTCTTCCACTCCTCCATGACGACGTCACGGAGCTGTTGGATGTTGGAGACCTTGCGCTCCTCCACCTTCGGTTTGAGGACGCCCCACAGATGCTTAATAGGGTTTAGGTCTGGAGCCATGCTTGGCCAGTCCATCACCTTTACCCTAAGCTTCTTTAGCAAGGCAGTGGTCGTCTTGGAGGTGTGTTTGGGGT
>JAODLL010067870.1:0-17079 GCA_026546735.1 Forbesichthys agassizii
ATGCTATGGACTGGCCCGCCCGTTCCCCAGACCTGAATCCGATTGAGCACATCTGGGACATCATGTCTCGCTCCATCTACCAACGTGGCGTTGCACCACACACTGTCCAGGAGTTGGCGGATGCTTTAGTCCAGGTCTGGGAGGACAGCTCTCAGGAGACCATTTACCACCTCATCAGGAGCATGCCCAGGCGTTGTAAGACGGTCATACGGGCACGTGGAGGCCACACACTACTGATCCTCTTTGTGACTTGTTTTAAGGACATTACATCAAAGTTGGATCAGCCTGTAGTGTGGTTTTCCACTTTGATTTTGAGTGGGACTCCATATCCAGACCTCCATGGGTTGATACATTTGATTTACATTTATCATTTTTGTATGATTTTGTTGTCAGCACATTCAACTATGCAAAGACGAAAGTATTTCATACAATTAGTTCCCTGGAAAGGGATCATCATCTGTTGTTTGGAAGTATTTTGGATTTAGGGCAAGTGATGTTAGGCAAGAACAAGTCATATGCAAAGTATGCTTTCGAATTGTAGTGTTAGGGTTTAACTGGTGACCATGTTAACTGGTTATATTTCAAGATGCGGCGTAGGCATGGCATTTACATTTATATTTATGGCATTTGGCAGACGCTTTTATCCAAAGCGAGTTACATGTAGTACATTTGTCAGTAGGGTGACAGGTCGTATACCAGCAATTATAAGCAAACAATATTTTAAATGAAACAAATGCAGCATAATATAAAAAATCATTATACCTATTACCACATGGTCAAAAAAAAGTGCAACAGGTACTGGCCTAGCTAATCAAGTTATTTTTTTTCTTTTTTATATAAATAATGAGATAAGAGCATGAGAAGTAAGTGCATGACTTCATTAGGAGTGCTAAGAAGTGGCGAGGTCACTCGTCAAGGTACCAATGTGGATTGTGAAGAGATGTGTCTTGAGTCTCTTTCGGAAGATGGGTAAGGTTTCCGCAGTTCTGACTGTTTCTGAAAGCTCGTTCCACCATTGTGGTACCAAGACGGAGAAAAGGCGAGACTTTGATGCGCGAGTCTTGATGCCTCGTAACGGTGGCATTGCCAGTCGGCCAGCTGAGGTTAACCATAATCGTGCAGCCCTAATACCACACCAGTATTTGTTTTCAGCCCGTATAATATTCAATGAGAAGTTTACCAGAGAATTTAAAAGCAATTCAGAATGCATGAGAGCTTTATGCTTGGATTTTTCCTTTTTAAATTCCACATATATTTATGCATGAAAAAAATGATGGAATTCAAAAAATTATTTGATACTCCCAGACCCACCCCTCCTTCCCCGAGTACCCTCTAATGTAGAAGAATCCAACCATTGCCCTAGCCTATAGTAGATACATTTAAAGCTTCTAATATAAATTAAATAATTAATTAAATAAATAATTAAATTATTTCTACCAGGCATCAAACTTGTATTGAATTTGAATCTACACTTGCATAGCACACTCTTTAAGTTATACGGTCAAAGAAAACATTAGCATAAATAGATATGGAAAAAAAGATAAATAAATGCTATAGTTTGTATTGCAGTCAACTGTCATTTAATATTTTTTTAATTATGAATATCCACCCTGATCACCCAGGTACAACAACAAATTGTCTATAGCCCCCACTGCTGAAAAGTATCTTAGATAAAACACTGCTATCCATTTAGATCACATGAAACTATAAGTCTGCAATGCCTTGCTGGACAGTTTTCTTAAACTTAACCAATCTTTAAAATGTTACTTAATGGTTATTTTGGAATTTGAATTTTTATTTATAAAAATTTTATATATTTTATTTTTACTTTTGGTGTGAATTTCCATTACATGCTTGGTGTTAAATTGTACTTGTTTATACCTGTATACACCCTATAATATAGTACAGTCAAATAAGAGCACATCCAACGATAAGTCAGTCATATTGCATTTAGACATTGATTTACATGAATAAATGGGTGGCCAAAAATAAGTGAACATAAAATTTCTTCATTTCAAGATACAGTACCTACTGAAGTTGTGCAATGACACTATTTCTACACACTACCACTCCTCTTGCATAACTGGTGTGCACATAAAAGTAGCTTGCTTAAAACATCTTTTTATATTTTCTAATTCTTCAGTGTGCACTGACACATGAGATGATACTGAACAGGTACTGAATGTTTTTTTTTTTCTTTCCATGTTAGTAAATTGTTCTAATTGTATGGGAATTGAGTGAATTTCAGTTGGCTGTTTCAGAGAGGAGCTAATGCAGATGGCACATCAGCCCAACCACTCTGCCCTATTACTGTGTTACACGCATGTGCTCCAGTAGTGGTCTACTCTGGTCCTGGTTGAAAGGTTTGTTAGCCACAGTGGTGCTGAATCAGTCTGGGAAGAACAGCTGTAGCCCAAACTTCCTGCACTTGCTATTGTGGTGTGACTTGTTACAGGAAGTGACCTATAATTACCCTATGAGAACTTCCTGCTTCATTGCATCGGGGTGGTGGCTAGTGTTAGGTTGACTCATATGCAGTGTAAATATATCTGAATGTTAGGAAGGCAGTTTGAAGGGAAATTTGGCTCAGTCTCTAATCTGTCTTTCGATGCTGTGTATTTCAAACTTTTACACACTTGTTTCTATATTGAAATTCTGCTACAGCTATTATAACAGCTCTCGAATGTGTAAGATATGTATAGTGGTATGTAAAGTCTAATTGACTTTCTGTCCTCTCCTCAATCTTTTGTGTCACTCCAGAGTTTTCAAGAAGTCCAGCCCAAACTGTAAGGTGAGTTCACCAAAGAACATTAACTACCGGGGTTAGGCTACAGGTAGGGCTGTCGTGGTGAATACATTTTCCATGCGGTATTTTAGTTTGGCCCAATGGCATCCTATAGTCTGTGGTGTTATCGCCATGTTTTTGTTTTGAGTGGTCATGTGCGTGGCGGACAGCTTCCGAGATAGTGTGGCTTTTGGGCATGAACACTTTCTAGGCAACGTGATATAAGTCCGTTGGGAGTCAATTAGCAACGATATATTGTCTAACAGTTCAGTGCACTGGTGTTCTGATTGTATGCTATCACGTCCGGCAGTTGTTTGATCAATATGTCTATAATATGACTAAATAATTAAAAGCATAAATAGTGCAAGATCAAAAGCATATGATGCGCCAAGCTACATGTACACGCCTTCGCTTAGCATACCATAGTTGTAGACAGAGTGATAGCACAAGTTGTTTTACATTTTCTTTCCCACAATTAATAGACATCCCAAAAGAATCACTTGAAGTGTGCGCTGAAAATACATCCATGGTACACTGCATGCTGCCCAGACAGAAGGGAATGACAAAATTAGTAAAATGCAGTAAAACATAGCATCAGGGTGTCGTAAATACATACACTCCCAAAGGCCACAACCGGCTACAATGGGGCTGGGGTCAATGCGTGATTCAATAGCGCACTGCCCTAGATTAGACCTCATATTCGATGGGCTAGCCTCATGGAAAGGTAAACATTGCGGTAATGGCGGTTGCTTTCCATCCCCCGCAGTTGGGTTAGCAACATGCGCTACTGCAATACTGCGGTTATCCCGACAGCCTTAGCTACAGGTTCTTTGTATGCATATCTTTGTTGCTCAGTGAGTTAGAGCAAGGTACTAGCACTAAGGTTAGAAGTTTCAGTGTTCACTTTACCACCTCTGTCACTGATAGTCACTTAACATTATGATTGGTCTGTTGTCTGCAGGTTACCGTCTACCTGGGAAAGAGAGACTTTGTAGATCATCTGGATCAGGTGGACCCAGTTGGTGAGTAACCTGTGTTTAAGATACAATGCAAACTACATTCAAATTAGGAACTCTACCCACATAGAGATGAATGAAACATCTTTTCACATGGTAAGCTACACACCTTTGCTTGTTTCATTTTAAGTGAAAAGTGGGCGGGCAAAGCGCTGTGGCAGGCAGGAGCAGTCGCGAGAGATTTGTGTGCACGAGTCAAGAACACACCTGCCCACCCGCTTCAAAGAAAAGAGGTGGCAGTGCAGTCAATTTAATTGTAGTCTAGCAAGCAGCCTACAGCCAAACCAACTGACAGATGAACCCATTAACCTGTTAAACCCTAGGGTTTTGAGAGGTTTATTTCGCCCGACAGTCGTACTCAAAATGAATCAATAATAGCAGACTCTGTGGGTAGGTAAGACCTCAGATAATAGTTTTCCAATATCAGTAACATTTTGACTGTTACTATGCCTGAGCATATTGATAAAAGAGAAATTGAAAATGTTATTCTTGCCTAAAATGTACTGTAGTTAAGACAGTGAATAACACCATAATACCAAGGATAACATGCAAAAGTATTTAATCCTGCAACTCCTGACTATAACGCTTCCAAAGTAGAGAATCCGTGGTAGGGAATGAGTCCTTACCCCAAGTGAAGGAGTTTAAGTACCTCGGGGTCTTGTTCGAGAGTGAGGGGACTATGGAGCGGGAGATTGGCTGGAGAATTGGAGCAGCGGGAAGCGGTATTACATTCGCGTTAGCGTTACCGCACCGTGGTGACGAAAAGAGCTTAGCCAGAAGGCAAAGCTCTCGATCTACCGGGCAATTTTCGTTCCTACCCTCACCTATGGTCAGGAAGGGTGGGTCATGACCAAAAGAACAAGATCACCGGTACAAGTGGCCAAAATGGGTTTTCTCAGGAGGGTGGCTTCTCCCTTAAATAGAGGGTGAGAAGCTCAGCTATCCGTGAGGAACTTGTAGTAGAGGCGCTGCTCCTTTTCGTCGAAAGGAGCCAGTTGAGGTGGTACGGGCATCTGGTAAGGATGCCCCCTGGGCGCCTCCCTTGGGAGGTGTTCCAGGCACGTCTAGCTGAGAGGAGGCCTCGGGGAAGACCCAGGACTAGGTGGAGAGATGATATCTCCACACTGGCCTGGGAACGCCTCGGGATTCCCCAGTCAGAGCTTTCTAATGTGGCTCGGTAAAGGGAGGTTTGGGGTCCCCTGTTGGAGCTGCTGCCCCCGCGACCCGATAAGTGGATGAAGATGGATGGAAACGCTGGTCTGCGTATATGCTAAATGTACGTAGGCCTAACCAACTTTATTGTTTGGTATGGCTAATACAGATTAGTAGGCCTGTTGCGATAATTACTATATCGCCTTATCGTGCGATATATGGAAATTACCTCAATCATTTTTATGACCGTGATTATATTTACTGCTCAAAAAAATAAAGGGAACACTAATATACCACATCCTAGATCTGAATAAATTAACTATTTGTATTCATTTTTATTTTACCTTTATTTAACAAGGTAGGCTGATTGAGAACATATTCTCATTTACAACGGCGACCTGGCCAAGACGAGGCATAAACGTGCAGAACAACATAAGTTACACATATAATACGCAGAGTACAAATCGCGGAGTGCACGAAAATAACTAAACAAAATACAAAATGCAGCAAAGTAAGTATAAAGTACAAGTGCAGTACAGAGACTATATGTAGATGTGCAAGGTACAAGCGGTTTCAAAACATGTCAGTTGGTGCACAAATGTCAATGACAGAGGTACAAATGCAATTGGCTATTTAAAAGATTAAAATGTAACAGAGTAATATGCAATATGTACAATGTAAGGTATACCAAATAAAAGAAAATACTTGTGCAAGCGATAAAATGCAGCAAAGCGGAATATAACATAAATAAAAGTGCAAATGCGCCATAGGGCATGACAGGGATAACAGCAATATAAGGAGCTTTATGCAAGAACAGTGTGCAAATGATGGAGGGGAGTTAGCACTAACAATGATCAAACAGTAGTTCGGACAGTAGTTTTTTAAAAGCAATGAGGGGAATTAGGGTCTCAAGTTTAAGGGTTTTTTGTAATTCGTTCCAGTCGTTGGCAGCAGAGAACTGGAACGAGTGGCGGCCGAAGGAGGTGTGGGCTTTTCGAGTGACGAGTAAGCTTATGTACAGCGGGGCTTCGCCTAGCAGGCACTTGTACATTTGCTGGTACCAATGAGATAGGCGCCGGGTGTGTAATGAGGGCCAGCCAATTAGTGAGTAGAGGTCACAGTGGTGGGTATTAAATGGCGCTCCAGTTGTGAAACGGATGGCGCTATGGTAGATAACATCCAGTTTCTTCAAGAGAGAGTTTGAGGCAGTTCTGTATGTCACTGAAGTCTAGGATTGGCACTATGGTCATTTTTACCAGGGTAAGTTTGGCAGCACGGGTGAAGGAGGCCCTGCTGCAGAAAAGGAAGCCAACCCTAGACTTTATTTTGGACTGGAGATTATTAATGTGGGTCTTAAAGGAGAGTGAGCTATCTAACCAGACACCTAGATATTTATAGATGTCCACGTATTCTAACTCAGACCCATCGAGAGTGGTGATGCTAGACAGGCAGGAGTGGGCAGCGATCAGTTAAAAAGCATACATTTACTTTTATTGGAGTTCAGTAGTAGTTGGAGCTCATGAAAGGAGTGCTGTAAGGAATTACAGCTGTCCTGGAGGTTTGTTAGCACAGTGTCCAATGAAGGGCCGGATGTATACAAAATGGTGTCAACAGAATAGCGGTGAATTTCAGAGTTTCCAGCCGCACAAGCAACATAATTTATATACAATGAGAATAGAGTCGGCCTAAGAATCGAACCCTGCGGCACCCCCATAGAGACACCCATAGGGGTCAGACAGCAGGCCCTCAGATTTAACACACTTCACCTATCTGAGAAGTAGTTGGCAAACCAGGTGAAACCAAAGCTATTGAGTCTGCTAATAAGAATAGAATGGTTGACAGAGTCAAAGGCCTTGGACAAGTCAATGCAGATGGCAGCACAGTAGTGTCTTTTATCGAGGGCGGATGTGATGTAATTTAGAACCTTGAGTGTGGCCGATGTGCACCCATGACCAGCACAGAAGCCAGATTGCATAGCGGCGAATGTACGATGGTGCTTGAGATGGTTAGTAATTTGCTTATTTACCAGAGTTTCAAAAACTTTAGAGAGGCAGGGCAGAATGATATGGGTCTGTAAAAGTTAGGGTAAAAAGTGTCTCCACCTTTGAAAAGGGGAATGACTGAGGCAGCTTTCCAGTCACTAGGGATTTCTGATGATTAGATAGAGATTAAGCAAGCTGGTGATTGGAGATGCGATAATGTTTGCAAATAGTTTTAAGAAAGAGGGATCAAGGTTATCTAGCCCGGTTGATTTGGGTCAAGATTATTCAACTCTCTCAAAACATCGGCTGTGTGGATAGGAATGTTGGGGAGATTAGGGGAGGAGATAGTTGGGCATGTAACTGCGGGAGCTGGAGGGCCTTTAACTGCGGTAGGGGTGGCCAGGTGGAAAGCAAGGCCAGCTTCAGCGTTTATTAAAATTTTCTAAAATTTTAGATTTATTGGTGGTGACAGTGTTTCCGTACCTAAGAGCGGTAGGCAGCTGGGCGGAGGTGCTCCTTTTTTCCGTGGATTTTAGTGTCCCAGAATTTTTTGGAATTTGTGCTGCATAATGCAAATTTTTGTTTGAAATGGCTAGCTTTTGTTTCCCTGACTGCCTGTGTGTACCGATTCCTGGCTTCCCTAAAAAGTTGAAAGTCACGGGGGTTGTTAGAAGCTATCGCGGTACGCCACATGGTGTTTTTGTGCTGGTTGAGGGTGGTCAAGTCTGGAGTGTACCAAGGGCTGTATCTGTTTTTAGATCTAAACATTCTAAAAGGACTGTTTATTTAGGGCAGTGAGGAAATCATTTTTGAAAAACGACCAAGCATCTTCTACCAACGGGATCAAGTCGATGTTCATCCATGTTATCAGGGCCAGGTTATTTAGAAAGGCCTGTTCGCTAAACTGTTTTAGGCAGCGTCTAATACTGATAAGGGGAGGTCGTTTGACCGCGGACCCATTGCGAACACAAGCGATCAGGCACTGATCACTGAGACCCTGGCTGTAGACAGCAGAAGTGTACTTCAAAGGCAAGTTACTCAGCATGATATCAATTAGGGTGCCCTTGTTTACATATTTGAGGTTGTAGGTTCAATGATAATTTGAGTAAGGTTGAGGGCATTAAGCATGTCCAAATCTAAGCCTCCTAAAAGCAGGAATTCTAAAGAAAGATGGGGGCAATCACTTTGCATATGCTGTCCAGAGCATGGCTTGGGGCAGAGGGGGGTCTATAACAGGCAGCCACAGTAAAAAAAACTATTTCTGAAGAGTTGTATTTTTAAGAGTAGAAGCTCAAACTGTTTGGGTACAGACCTAGAAAGGATGACCGACTCTCTACAGTAAATTGCTACACCTCCCCCTTTAGTGGTTCTATCCTGACGAAAGATGTTATAGTTAGGGATTGCTATTTCTGTATTTTTGATGGACTTCCTAAGCCAGGATTCAGACAAGGCTAAGATATCAGGGTTGGCTGAATGTGCAAGGGCTGTGAGAGTGAATCAAATTTAGGGAGCAAACTAAGGTAGTGGGCTTCAGGGAGTAGAAAAATGTATTCAGGGTTGTATGGTCAGCTAGGGATATAACAGGGTAAGTGCACAATGCAGACCTAGGTATAGGGTAACAGTTAAGGACATTGCATCTCTGGATACATTTGTTAAGTCAGAGGAGGTCACAAACACTAATGGGGGGGGGGGGGGGGACAAACATCCGGGCTGAGTAAAGGTGATGGGAACAAAGGAGCTTGCAAGGAAGTGCAGCAAAAAAGCTTAATAAGAAAATGAGTAAAACAGCCATAATAAAATAATAACCAAGCAGAAAAAACTGTCACAAGTGATTGCACACAGAAGTGAAATATGAGGCTGAGGCCTAGCTGATAGCCATGTAAGGTGCCGTATTAGAGTAAAGATGTCCTCCTAGCAGTTGGATAGTCGAGCACAGCTTGTAAAGTATGTCGGCTAGCCTACCTCGAAGCCAATAGTAATAGTTGTTTACCGGTGGCGTTGCGCCGGTGACAGCCACTTGCCTACAGCCAGTTTGTAGTGGAGGTTTGGGCTTATGATGGTAAACAATAGTCTAGAGGGAAGGGAAGAATTGCAGGAAAAAACACGTATGCGACAACAGGTAGTCCGCTACGCAAACCAGTCAGAGCTGTCCACGTAATAGGCTAGTACAGGGGCTGGGGAGCAATGGAGGTAGCCACCAACTGTAGCTAGTTAGCTTAGCTAGCCGTTCGTCGATGAATCCGGGGGAGTAAAGATATGGTAAAATACAGCTTATTAGCTGTGCTGCGCCGGTGATGCGCTGGGAGCAGTAGATAAATCTGGTGGTGCAGTATGGAGGATTCGATATGCACTGGATTGGTGGTGCGCTGCTATCCGGCTAGAGTAGGCCTGGGGACAATGGGGGTAGCAGCTAGCAGTGGCTAGTAAGTCTGTCGGACAATCCAGGAAAGTAATGCAAAAATATCAAATCCATTTCGTATAGTGTGGTATAAGAAGCAGGAAGGTATGCGTGGTAGCCAGATAAAACGTATGGCTTAAAAAAAAGTGTAGAAACGTGGACAAAAATAGAATTGTAAACTATAAACCCATGGGGCAGAACAGAAAAACACGTCTGCATGTTACGCCATCTTGGAAGCACATTATAGGGCAGTGGTTCTCAAACTTTTTTTGTCAGGCCTCCCTTTAGTAAAAATGTTTTCCCATAGGCCTCCCCTACACCCATTCCTACCTATTTGGTCAAATGTATTGCATTGTTGGGGTAAAATATGTAATTTCTCCCTACAAATAAGAATAAACAGATGCAGTTATGATAAAAAATTTAAATTTTTTTTATTATATTTGATTTAAAATGCATGACGTTTAGAAAGTCACCATGAGCCATTGGCTGTTATATTCAGTCAGGTGGCAGGTAACTAGGTATTAAAAACTATTGTTGAGAGGTAGAATTTACACTTTGTAAAAAGCCAAACTCAAAACAACATGTAGGGTAGGTAACACTACTCATAGAGAGCCGAACACTGTTGGAACACATGCAAGACCTCACAGGGAACAAAATAAAGTGAGTAAACTTACTTAATGTTGTGAAAACTAAGGTCATTTGTGAGTAAAGAACAGAACACGGAAGTAAAACTGAAGGGAATGTGACTTTGGGGGTGGAGCTAGGGGTGTGTACTGTCACACATCTCAGTGGCTTTGGTGTGCTCTGGCAAATTTTCTGAAATCTTGGCATTTGTTTTGAGATTGCAACTATGGGCTCATTCTCAATGTTTAGTCTATTTCGAAATTTGCTCTTGATGCAGGTCACAGCAGAAAAGCCTGCCTCACAAAGATATGATGTAGCAAAAGACAGAAGTACTGCCACTGCTTTATGGCCAATCATGGGGAACCCCTTCTCAACACCAATCCAGAACCCGGCCAAGGTCCTCCTAGCTGTGAATTGCAGTCTCAGAGTAGAGTCTGATGTTAGCTCTATGTACTGCTCCTCCTCTTCACTAGTGAATGTGACAGGTGGAGGTGTGACGAACGGGTCTCTATTCAAGTCATATTTCAAGGGAGAAGTACTTGTGGAAATGTGTTTTCAATGCTGAGAAGTGGTCTCTTGCACACATGAACGCTGTGTTTGGAAGGTCATTGGTTTCAATGAATGACTTGAGGTTTTCAAAAGCATCTATGTTCCCCCGCTCAAGTCTTCTACCCTATGTATCAATCTTCCTGGATTTGATCTGTCAGCTGTGGCAGGTATGTGTTTGGGCCCTGTTAACTGCAGATTCAACCTCAGGAAGCCAGCTTCACAATGAAGTCTTCATCAATAAATCTGTCTGCAAGTGCGTTTGAAAATCCTGGACAGCACCTTCCCGCGAGAGAGCCACTGGGACTCACTGTGAAACAGAACTGCTGTGTACTCTGCACCCATGTCCTCACACAAAGAAGAGAAAACGTGAGCTTTCATGGGCCTGGTTTTTATGTAATTGACAACTGTGATCACATCGGTCAACACGCTGTTAAGCGGAGGGCTCAGTTGTTTGGATGCCAGCACCTCACGGTGTATGATGCAGTGTGTTCATTCAGCTCTGGGTGCGTGTTTGATCAATGCACACAGCCATTCCTGTCTCCCAGACATGGCCTGTGCGCCGTCAGAGCAGAAACCCACACAGTCCTTCCATTTCAAACATTCTCCCCTCATGTAACTGTCAATCAGTTTAAAAAGTTAATCAGCTGTTGTGCGCATTAGTACAGACTTGCAGAATAGTATATCCTCAGTGAGGTCACTTGATTCAACGTAGCGCATAAGCAATTAAAAGGCAGTCTTTGTTGCTGCCCATAGCCTCATCAACTTGTAAAGCGAAACATTTACCGTACATTACATTTTTTCAGTTAATTGCTTTTTTATATCTTCAGATATGTCTGTGATCCGTCTTGCTATTGTGCTATTGGACAGGGGGATAGACTTCATTTAATTTTCATCTAAAATATTCCACTGACTTGTTTGCATCTACCAGGTGTAAAGTCTCAAGTTGCCGTTTAAGTTTGCCGGGTCTCATGCTGTCAGCAGCGAGTGTCTTTAGACGGACCACACAGACAGCTCTCTACTCACCTCCAACCTCAGTGGAAGTAAAGCCGAGTGGAAGTAAAGCCGAGGGAAAGATACCCCTCGTCATATTTACGAGTTATTGCTTTTGTTTGTTTCGTTTCAACACTCACGGAGTGGATCGCACCATCTGCTATTCTTTTCAATCCTATTAGGAATTTATCAATTTCTATCAGATATTCTAGCCTAGCTATGCATTTACCTGTAGCACAAATTATAGTAAATGGTATCTTAGTTAACAGTTTGGCGCGCTTGTATTTGACAGCATGGAACTAGCATTAGCTAGCAGTCAAACTACATTGTTTTGTTTGCATGGAATATGACCAATATAGAATATTACAGTGACCAACTGTGACTTTTTGGCTCAAAATGTGTGATAGAATCACTTAAGTATGCTACGCTACGTTTAATTATGCATGTGGAAAATCACACCAGTGTTGTGTACATGCACGAAACTGAGTCAGTGTGTTATAAAAATGTGCATCAAGCTCAACATTTAGACTGTAGCCTATACATAATAAATATTATATTAAACATAATACAGTGAAAACTATTACTATAACTACTTTTAAATAATCCAATGTGTTAACTTACCTTGCAGGATAATATATTTACGTGTCAAGACTCAAGCTGCTCAATTTACTCCAACAAATGATAAAGTAATAGTTTATATTATACTCATAGTTAGGCATGTAACCATTAAACTGCTTTAAAATTCAGGTACGCATCAAATTTGGCATCATTTTAGGCTCTCTTAAAGGGAGGCATGCCTCACACTTTGATAAACTCTGTTATAAGGTATGGAACAAGTAAACCTAAGCCTAATGTAAAAACAATTTGCCGCTGATGGACATCATGCAGGTCCACACAGGTGGGTCGATATCTAAGCAGTGTCCAAATCTTTCTGTAAACGTTTATTAATAGAACACTCCATTATAGTTTAACACGTACGTGTGTTATTTTTGCATTGATGCACACATTAGGGGAAGAATAGTCTTGCAAAGCCAGCCTTCCCTTACGGGTTTAGCAGAGTTGCTTATGTGACGTAGTGCCAGTGTTGCCAACTCTGTTCCAATGAACGTAGCTAGCAGCAAAGCTCCGAAAGTTGGTAGAAGTCGCCAGATGACTCATTTGCATATTGATGCTGACAGCTTAACAAATATGTCTGACCTTTTCCCTTATAAATGGGAAATTTACTTTTTTTTAATATAGCGCTTTTATCCAAAGCGCTTTATAAAGTTGCTAAGAGGATCTGAAAAGTCACTTAACCTAGCGACAACGTCGCTAAGTTGGAAATTCAGGACCGGCAATTCTGATGTATTCTAATGTTCTACAGCCAGCTTTTCCACTTTCTCCTGATGACAATTTGCATAATGGTTGGTGAAAGCCTGTTGAATTAACATGTCTATTGCGATAAGCACTGCATAGGTGGCAGGGAGGGAAGCCAAGAAGAAGCTGCACACTCAATGGGAAAAAGATAGCCTGATAAATAGCTTAATGTGAAGTAACACAAAAGCGTCAGCAGGCCAGAGTTTATTAAAAAGGAAAAATGAACATCTTGGATTAGTAGGCGATTATGTTGCGAGAGTGGTTCAAGTGCCGTCATGTCTGTGGGTATTAACATTTTCATCATTCCTGGCCGAGACATTAAAAAAGACCTATCTCGAGTACTAAAACACTAGTTTAGGTTACTGTAAACAGTAGGCTAAAAAAATAAGAAAAATTAAACAATCAAATCTGATCGTATGGTCTTTGGACACGCACCAGATTAAGTCTAAAGTTGTCTTTAGAGTAAAACTTTATCCTTAGTTATTTGTTAATTTGCAAACTGTTCTAAAGTTCTGTAAAATAATTATCAATGAGCCAAAACCATTAATTAAGAAGTAATGGATAGTACTCGAACCGTAACCCTCACTATTACAAGTGCAATGTTTAACCTAATGAGCCACTAAAATATGCTCGCGAAGTGACGACAGTCTTAGGCTACTAATAGGCCACACATTGACTAGTGTCAAATTGTTTACGCAACGGTGGCACATTGACTCAGATAATATAGATCTCCGGTTCTTTGATGACACCATTCAAAGCACCAAATCAGTCATAAAAAGACTGTTATTTATACTGAACTAGATTTAAAGAGCCATAACTGACATTACAAACCACTTAGCTGTACAGTATTGTGGACAAGCGCATGTTGCAAGTTGTAGACACCATCTGGCGGGATATTTGACGAAATTGCACCCACATCGCACACCGCCGTCATCCGGCACCATCTGCCATTGTGACGTGATGCGACAGGAGTGTCACATTAGAGGTCAGAGGTCACTTTTGATTAAATGTCTCCTACCTTTCTATTTTGTTTATGTTTGGCAAGTTCCTATAATATCTAATCTTTCATAAGAGTCATCTTAAAGAAACAACGCTTCTCAACACCATGATTCCCATGGTCTAGTCACGTTCGGCAGTCAATGAGTTATGCTTGCGTTCGTAAACTATCCTAAACCAGCAAAGAGATGTAGAGACTATATTATGTTTATTTGAACAAATTCTGAGTTAATCTCATCTGCTCACTGTGGTTCAGAGAGGGCGGGGCTGCCCCTTTCCACATACGCAGTGTGATATTTATATAGTTCTATGAATGTGAGCACAAACCTGGTGGAGGGGTTCATTGGATAAAAATTAATTATTTATTAATTTACAGAACTTGCTATATCGTGATATATATTGTTATTGGGATATAAAAGTATATCGGAATATGACATTTTGGCCATACTTTATTATTGGCTATTACAACTTGTAATAATTGAGCAATTGCAGACTTCCACATGCACTGTGAATATTGACTGAATAACCTCAGCCATTTATTAGCCTCATTATTTTGTAATTGTACATTGTATTAGTTCCAACTTTATTAGGGTGGTACTCACTGTAAAGCTTCTCTGAAGAACTGGTATGCTCCGTGGTTGTGTTTAAATACTGTCAACATCACTTTTTTCATCTGTGTGCTACACGGGACAAAACAATACAATTATTTATAGAACATACATTATCCTTCAAAAGCTTGGGGTCACAGACAATTCTTTGTATTCAATAGAAAAGCAAAATTATTTTGTCCATTAAAATATATAATTGATCATAAATACAACGTAGACATTGTTCATGTTGTAAATTATAATTTTAGCTCATTTGCATTAGCATGTGTTAGCATGTGTGTTATTTGGCATAACATGGGCAGTACAAGACAATGGCAAATCTGCCTCTATACACTGAATAATAATGTATTATTTCTGGTACCAAGATGACAAAATGTATCAAATATATAAATAGATCAAAGCATACCCCATGAAACATGGATTAGAATTAAGAGTGAATACACAAATACATGAAATGGTGTAGTTCAATTGATTTTGTGTATTTATTTGAATTTAAGAGTTAGTCCGGGTATGGAGTACGGCTAGACAATTCAATATATCGCGATATACATTTTTTTCCAATAAGTGTGATATTAAAATGTATTTCTGGCATTTCGATTAGCTATGCATAACACAATGACGGGCGCAGAAGTCAGTTGTATTCAAGGTGAACAACGTGCACTGATGACTTGCGCTGGACATGCAGCCAGTGCCAAACAGTAGTGGGCTGTTTTCATATACACAGACAAGCACAATATTACGTATTATGACAACTTCCTCTAACAGTCAGTCACGTTTTCTGTGGAACTTTTAGTTCTTTTTACTAACTTTTTACTAACTGGCTGCGTTTAATCATGAGATCAATCCAGCACCAGTCACAATCGCTACTGACATAAATATAGCCTTCAGTAATTATATAATACTGTACAGAGACAGTTGTGAGTTTATTGATTTTGACTGATTTCACATTTTTTGTTTGTATGAAGTCAAAAGGTTAACATTTATTCATATCTTTTATATTTCTAAAATATTATAATTTTATAAAAAGGATATTTCATAGACTTGACAAATGTATTCTTCAGAAGTTTGTAAGTGCTCCGTTGTGGGTGTTTTAAGCAGTTTCTGAGGCTTATATTATTCATATCCAGACTAAGAATGGTTCCAAAAGACCCTTCATGGAAATCATGTTACCGGGAAGATAACCTGCCTGGAAGAAGCCCGGGGCCCCCATCTGGATCCAGGTCTAGAGGAAGGGTTTGATGGCGAGTGCCTGGTGGTTGTATGCGCTGACATATGGGTGGGCAGCAAAGGCGTCAACAGACCAGGCCCGCCCAGGCAGCAGAGGCTGGCTCTGGCGACATGGAACATCACCTCGCTGTAGGGAAAGGAGCTGGAACTTTTGCGGAAAATGGATCGCTACCATTTAGATCTGGTGGGGCTTACCTCTATGCACAGTCCTGGTTCTGGGACCATACTCCTGAATAGGGAATATTCTACTCTGGAGTTGCCCAGGGTGTAAGGCGCGGAGCAGGTGTGGGGATAATAACAACGTTTGAAAGATGTTACATTTGAGTTAGGGCTGGATGATATGGACAAAATTTATATCACAATATATTTAATAATTTTGGTCACTACGGTATAATTCTGATATCTATATGAACAATAAAAGCCTCCGAATATCTGCTAAAAACACCCACAATGGAGTACTTGAAAACTTCTGAAAATTGCATTTGCCACGTCTATGAAACCACCTATGAAATTATAATATTTTAGACATTTTAAACGTACAAATGAATGTTCACCTTTTAGGAAGTGTCAGTAACATTCTGGTGTGCGTGTGACTAGCACTGTGGTCCCATGAATTAGACGTTCCACAGAAGACATTACAGACTGTGTTAAATGATTTGGCACCTGAAAACAGCCCATACTGCTTTGCACTGGCTGTAGTGCAAGTCATCATGCACGTAGTTTCTATTCTGTTCACCTTGAATACAGCTGGCAGGGCTACACTGACTTTATTCCCAAGGAGCACACATGCTCTTAAGTTAAAACATTTAGGCGCGCAGACTAAAAATTGAGAGTACAGCTAAAAATATGGGAGCAATGTCGAAATTTAAACCAAGCATAACCGTTATGCAATTATTCACCTTTAGTATTTTGTGTTCATTGTATGTTAAGCTCTATAGTATTAAGTCTGGTTTTGAAAAAGGAGAGATGATTAGGCCTACATTATCAGGTTTGTTCTATCATAAAATATCTGATGAAGTATATTTGCTCAATTGTGACATGGTCACATATGGTATATATTATTTTTTCCACTTTTCCCCCATTCATGTAAAAACATCTCCATATTTAATGTGGTGGTATTCAATGTAGAGAATGACAACCATCATAACTAGGCTAGAATATAGACATTTAAGCAAATCTAATTTTGAATGGAATATATCTTGAAAAGTTAGGCTATACAGATATATTCTTATAACTTCCTATTTAGATTAATCCATCCATCCATCTTCTCTCGCTTATCCTGAGTCGGGTCGCGGGGGCAGCAGCTTCAGCAAGGAATGCCAAACTTCCCTTTCCCGAGCAACATCAGCAAGCTCTGACTGGGGGATCCCGAGACGTTCCCAGGCCAGTTTGGAGA
>JAODLL010067881.1:0-17079 GCA_026546735.1 Forbesichthys agassizii
TTATCTGTTCTTAGTGTTGGCCGGTGTCAGGAACGGGGGAGGGGTGGTGTGTGTGTGTGTGTGTGTGTGTGTGTGTGCGTGCTCCATAAGTATGAATCATCAATGCGGCGTGGTTAGGCTGCTGGATCACTACAATCCTTAACAGCCGACTGCATGGACAAACAATACGTAGCTTCTACAGACCATCTGGTACTTGCATCAAAAATCTTCAATTCATCAGGACTAATGAACAACCAACGGTCTCTCCTGCCACGAAACCCCTTCAGCTGAATTGAGGTATTTTTAATGTTAGATCCTTGGTGAACAAAATTGCTATTCTCTCCACCCAGTTGGAATCCACGGTTGTTAATCTGGGTGAATATTAGGGATGTAACGATGCACAGGGAGCCGGTTGAAAATCTGTGACGATTCATGTCGGTGGAGATGTGAAACCAATCGCGATACACATTTTTAACAGAAGGGGCACTGAGCTGTAGCTTTTGACCTCGTTTTACAGGCAGTGTGTTAGTTGGCTGTAACAGTTGCAAGCATTGCCAAGCATGGCGATGGTAAGTGCAGATGTCGACGTTGAGGATGCCCCGTCTTCTTTTAAATCGGAGGTGTGGCGGAATTTTGGTTTTCCAAAGACTAAAAATAAAAACGGCAAGGTGGTAACAGACAAAACAAAAACGGTGTGCAAATACTGCAAGAACATGTTAATATACACTAATAGCACAACAAACATGATGCAGCATATTAACCGTCAACAAAGTGAGAAGCTCCAGTCACCTCCGCCTGCACGTAAGACGCTATTAAGAGGCCAAACCACACTGACCGGCGGATTTGCAGCGAGTGTGACAGCCACGGAGAACACCAGGTGCGTCTGTGTTTTCATGGAGAAAGATATGAGGCTGTTTTCTGTTGTCGAAAATGAAGCGTTTCAGGTACTGGTCAACACTTTGGAGCCCAGATACACAATCCCATCACTCCCCCACTTTGACGCCCCCACGTCATGCCTGTGCTTTACAGGGTAAAGGTACTTGAGACCCTCAGAAAAGCAGACAGTGTATTAATTACAACTGACAGCTGGACGTTCAGGGCTACCCAGAGTTATGTTACAATCACAGCCCATGTGATAAGCAAGTAATCATAAGTAAGTGGGAGATGGTTAATAATGTTCTCCAAACTCGTCCTCTGTTCGAAATACACACTGGGGCTAATATTGCTGAAATTTTAAAATCCGCTGTAAAAGAAATGCCAAGATAAGAAAGAGCACAGGCATAGCCTTAGTTTGTTTGTAGGAAGATATTTATTTATTTATTTTATTTCTATTTATTTATTTAATTTGGGATTTGTTTTAAAAATGATCTATAGTTTTATTTTACATAAAATATGTTTCAGTGTTCACAAAGAAATATACAGCATTTTGTCTGACTGAGAAAAAATAAAACACTTTTTTCCATTTATAATTTGTCTTAAATTTCATATTGTAAAAAGAAATACAATCGTGAGAAAATCGTATCGTGAAGCGTCGTATCGCATTGTGAGTTGAGTAAATCGTCACAACCCTAGTGAATATACATCATTTTAATATCTGGCTCTAGAGATTAAGTCAACATAACAGTCTATAGATCACCAAAACATTAATTACTATTTTTAAAGGAATTCTCAGTGTTGTTATCATTTAAGATTACAAAATATGACAGATTACTTCTTAATGGAGACCTTAGTGCATATTAACCAACATAATGACATCAGAGCCATGAAGTTGTTGAATATACTGGACAACTTTGATCTTGTCCAACATGTTAAGTAGTCACTCATCGCCATGGCAGCAGTCTTGACTTAGTCATAACAAAAACATAAACATAACACTTAAATAATCTCTCTTGTTCTGCGATATCATCAAATATATTGATTGCTATTACTGTTCACTAAATGACATACTTTGAATGATGGCATGTCATAGGCATTAAATATTGACGCTCCACTAAAAACCAAAAGAATATCAACTGGCGAGTATCTTCATGGTTAAAGAAAGCTAATGTTAAGGTCTTGAAAAGATTATGTCAATCAGCAGAAAGAAAATGGCGTAACACTGGATTTACAGTTCACTGATATTTACAAAGAATCCATTAATGCCTATAACAATGCAATCTGCCTGTCAAGACAGGATTATTTTACAAATATCATCTCTGAGAATGATGGAAACCCTAGAGCACTACTATTGACCAGCTTCTGAATACTGCCCCTACCCCCCACATGCCTCAGCCTCAAAGTGTGAAGAGCTAGCATTATTCTTCAATAACAACATAGCCTCAATTAGAGCCAGCATTCATACTTGAAAATTGAAATGTCGGCTCTAAAGCAAAACGGGAAATGTTGGCTAATAATCTAGGGAGATCTAAGCTTTAGGTGCCACAAGAACGTATTCATGCTTTTGTGACTAGCTGACTCGACTACTTTAATTCACTGTTCACCGGCCTCCCAAAAAAATCTATTGAGAGACTACAGCTCATTCAATACTCTGCAGCTAGGCTTTTAACAAGAACTAAGAGGAGAGAACATATTACTCCAGTCTTGGCCGACTTGCACTGGCTAACCCACAAACTCTATTTGCAAATGTCAAAAGGCATAAGTCACTGTGTTCAAAAATAAAATACAGACTTACACTTCTTCATACCTGGTTTTAACATCCCCTCTCCACCATGGTACACACTTGGGAAAGAAACCAAGTCAGATCATGTGATCATGGAAACAGAGCTTCCAGAATGTCATATGCAGCATTAGAGCTTACTGGCCCTGGCTGGCAGCAGGCCTTACAGAGCAGCGTCATACCTGATTCTCCTGGATGTGATTGTTGCTCAGAGCTGAGGCCAGAGAAGCAGCCTGCATCTGTGACCAGACAGCCTGACAACCCGGGTATACACACACACATGCGGGCATGCACACGCACACTCTATATATATACATATATAACTTTATTTATTGGTTCAACATAACATTGAAGTCCCCCTAACAATTGGTATGAATAGTTTGGTAGTTGGTACAGAACCACAATATAAATGTTTTTTTTTATCAGATACAGTAAATTCAGGAATCAAGACCTGATCTTCTCCAGTGTACAATGTGGACTCTCCAGTCCAGCAGAGAGCAGCTTCACTCCAGAATCCTGCAGGTCATTGTTACTCAGGTCCAGCTCTCTCAGACTAGAGGACTTGGAGCTGAGAAGTGAGGCTAACACCTCACAGCTTCTCTCTGACAGATTACAGCCATCCAACCTTTAACAGAGATGGATACAAATTGAAACATTTTACTTATGTTGTAATGCCATTTACAATACATGTACAGATGTCTGACCTTTAATGTGACACTTCCGTCGCACGCCGTCAAAATGGGAGATGGGTGTGCGATGTTTGGGGTTTTGGGTGCAGTTATGTCAAATTTCCACCAGGTGGCGTCTACAATTTGCAAGCCGCGCTCGTTCACAATACAGTACCGCTACAGTACGTGGTTTGTAGTCAGATCTTATTGATCTAGTTTAGTATAAAGATCTTTTTATGAGTGTTTTTGTACTTAAAATAATGTTATCAAAGAACCCCATATTTAAATATTCTGAGTCAGTGTATCCCTGTCCAGGGGCAGAGCCAATGGGGGGTCATGGAGTAGCATGTGACCCCCCAGAAATCGCATCCCCCATATTTTAATTGAATTATCAGTTTAAAAAGAATTACAGCATTTAAGTGACCCCCCTGTTTTCTTCTTGCCCCCCCTGTGCCCCTCCACTGAAAATATGCTGGTGCTGCCCCTGTCCCTGTCACGTAAAAAAATGACACTCCTGAATGTGTGGCCTACTAGTAGAAGCTATAGACACTTTGAAGTGTACCTCGACTCTTTAGGATAAGCATTGTGTTTGTGATGTTGAGGATGTCAGTTCGAACCCTGTCTAGTACTACAATTTTGGCTCAGTGAACTGATTCATGTTGATAATTATTTTATAGTTACAATCCCCTGCCTACCAACCATCATGCAAATTGACATCAGGTAAAGGGGGCCAAGCTGGCTGTAGGCATAGCCTCCCACGAAAAAACGCTGGCCCACCAGTGAGTGATGGGCCATAGTCATAGCCTAATTCCAATAATTCAAAATGAATATTTTTCATTGCAATATTTCTTTTAACAATAAACAAAACAAACAAACATAAAAGATCTGTCCTTGTGTTCTTGCAAGACCATTCTCAGAAGGACACTTGGCAAGAATGTACCTCTCAAAAACAAGTATGTACCTAGCGTTCTTGGAATTGAGAAACAGCCGATGTCTCCACACAATACTGTTCCATCCATTTTTACATTACTTGTTAGACCAGGGTTCTGCAACCTGCGGATCCTGAGCCGCACGTGACTCTTGAGGCCCTCAGTGGCGCCCTGTGGCTTTGACAAACACCGTATAAAACTTAATCTAGGTTTTACCCCCCACAAAAATAGTCTGCCAGGGGGACTCAGGTGGGAATGGAAGGAGAGGAATCAAAGTGTTGGTGGTTTAGGCTCACAAGAGATGGAGACCTGGGAGGGCACAGTGAAGAAGGTGTTATTTTCCATGGAGACATCCTCCACTGCTATTGTCGTGACAACGACTAATCTCTCCGGTAAGACACATGGCAAGCCTGACCTCACTGATGTCAGGTGGTGGAGCAAAAGCTGGATGCAATCATATTCCATAACTGTTAAAAAGACATTTGACTGAAAATCTGTTTTCAGTGTTTCAGGCCTGCCCACTGCAACCTGCTCATCTGCAACCATGCTCAACGTGCAGGCAGAATCACAAATGGACATTAGTTTGTGCAACTAATACAACTCTTAAGGTTTACAACGACGACTATGTGGTGCATTATGGTACTGCTTACATTACATTACAGCTGAGCTGTGTATTTGCTACTTTGTGATATTGTAGTTCAGACAAACGTACAGCAGAGGGAGACAGAATATTTAACAGAAACAAGATTTATGTTTTATCACTTTAGTCAGTTTAATCAGCATTTATTTTTCATAAATCTTATACATGTATTTCTTTTTTTTTCTTTTTATTATTTTTTTTAATTTTTATTATAATACAAAACATAGCAACTTAAACCACTGTGCATCACAGTCTAATTTAGCTCAATTGCTGCCGGCGTATAAGGGCGACAGATGGAGAGGCTGGGCAGCTCCTCAGAACAGGTAGGGGAGAGTGGACAGTAAGGCCGCCGCGGTCAGCCTGTCCGCACGGGACCCCGAGCAGCGAGGTCGCAAATACCCAACTCCATTAAGCATGCATGGGAAACACTTTTCTTCAATCATTTTCAACAGCGACATAAACTGTTATGGTTGACCTGCATGAAAACTAGATAGGAAAGACATCGCTTCTGCCTTAAAACAAAGTTATTTTCAAGCTTAATGTAAGGCCATATACTTCCGTGGATGCGCTTTGCCAAATACTGAAACGAACATGTGATTAGCAGGACATCCATTGCCATCTGATGGGCTTCAGCATGTCGCCTTAATTCCGTCAGTGGACACAAGTCAATATAAACACAAACATTGAGCCAGGTTGTAACATGGGGGCTCGTCTGGGATCTGTTTCGTGATTTGTTTTGTAGTGTTGTTTCCGTTCTGGTGAGTTACTTTGTTACTTTAAAGTTACATGTTCTACTTGTTTTTGGTGTGGTCTTCCCTGTTAGGATGTAACAACACTGTCTGATGTGTGTGGACATGTTGGGTTTTTTTCTTTTTGAGTGGGGAGTTGGCTCAAGGGGCATTCCTTGGCTGTCTAGTGGGGTTGTCAGCTTGCTGATCGCCTACCCGGGTCTTGGGCTTAATGCTTAATTCATCCCACCAACGAACTATTCGAAGACTAGGGTTGAGATAGTTAGGGGGGTTATTAGTCAGAGGGAAGACAGACCAAACCAGTATGGGTTGTTTAAGTGGCTCTGTTAACTCCTCCAGGTTTCTGTATAGCTTTGTTTTTGTGTTTTGAGGTTCTTCCATGTTTTGTGGTGGGGGGGTTATTTGGTTAATCGGTGAACAGCCTAGTTGGATGTTATGGTTAGATGTTCTGTTGGATATTTTGGTTGGAACACGCTGGAACTGGGTGAGGAGACACCACCCAGAATTCCAACAAGTTAGAACACGCTGGAACTGGGTGAGGAGACACCACCCAGAATTCCAACAACGCTTTATCATCAAAATTCCTCATCAATCCACCCTGCACCATTTTACCTAGCAGTCCACTTTTGCATTGGGGCGTGTTTGTCTGCAATATCGATAGAAAATATCATAAACAAACCCAGTGCTTTCTCTGGATCTTCTTCTTCACATACTTTTGACCACAGTACATTCTTGATATCTTTTTCAAACACCTTCTGATTGAAGTGTCTGTAGGACCTTCTGTATTTAACTGTATTGCCAGGTTTTGGTTTTGTGGTTTTTCTCATGATTGCAACCAAATTATGATCACTGCAACCCATTGTTACTGATACAGCTTTAGAGTATTTCCCAGGCATGTTTGTAAAAATGTGATCAAGACAAGATGTTTTAATACCACATTTGTTTGTAAAAATCCTAGTTGGAGATGTCACTAATTGGAACAAATAACATGTTTTGGCTACAGATTAAAAAATTGTCCACATTGGATATGAATCATTAAGTGCATAAATGTTTATATCCTCCATAAAATATATTTCACTATTACCATCTGCAACAGTATCCAACATATTACAAATTCCATCAAGATATTGTACATCTGCACTATGCCTGTAGCAGCAGCCGACTAATATAGGTCTTAGATGTGGTAGATTCACCTGTAGCCATATTGCTTCTAATTCATTTGTCATTAAGTCATAATGATGTTTAACTGGAATTTGACTCTGAACATAGATAGCAACTCCACCACCATATTTATTTCTATCCTTTCTGAACACATTATACCCTCTTACTGCCACCTCAGAATTATCAAAAGATTAATCCAAATTAGTCTCTGATCCGAGAGAGTGAAATAGAACACTGTTAGTGCATTAGTGTGTGTGTGTGTGTGTGTCTGTGTGTGCTAGGGGTGTGCACAGTGTAGCATTATATGTATTTATACTGTGTAGAATGAATAAACATTGAGCAAATCTGAGAAACTTACAGAAAGTGACACAACAGGTCTGAGCTCAGATAATTTTGCCCTGTTATGTGAATTTATAAACTGTCAATCAGTGCTGATGTACACCCCCACAATAGGCATTATCTCTTCTCTAGAAAAGAGCTGATTGTTTCTGGGTAAACTATAGGAATGTGCTAGAAACCTGTTCTGAGGGTGTACCCAACAACTAACCAAGATAGCAGTGGTAGCAGTATTATTACTGGTAGAGGCAGCACTAGGATTTGATCATGATATGTGGAGCTGTATACTGTATGTTATGATACATACACACAGCAAAATCCCGAGTGTGGAAACTACAGTGTCAGTGTTGAAGTGGGAAGTGCAGTGTTGATTTAACACTATAGGGTTGTAAATTAACACTGGGGTGTTGCATGCATCTCAGTAAGTGTTGAAATTAACTTCATGTATATTCTTGAATTAATTAATGTCATGTATATTCATGAATATTGAACAATACAGTGTTGAATGAACACAATTTGGGTGTTGAAAATGTAACACTTGTTACTGTTACTTTAACACCCAAAAGGGTGGACACATATAGACACTTTTTTGGTGTTAAAAATAACACTGTGAGCTAGAGCAACACTGGTTTTACCATCATCAACCAACCATCTAAAGATATAAAACAATCAATCACTTTGCTGTCATTGGCCATGTGAACATTGTTCAACCCACAGCTTATATGGACAGCCCAATTCCTCCCTGTTCCTGGGCCTGCACTTCGGACCACTGCTGTTCGCGTTCAAAAGTTCGTAACAAAAGTTTCAGCATCTTAAACGCAGGGAGGAAAATACTGATACGCCACTCCCATAGAGAGCGACAGAGAATGTTTGGACCAGGAAGTGCGCTGCAGGCAGTGCCATCGCATGGGGGGTGCGAGGCCCTGTGAGAACTGTACGTGCGAGGCCTGGACATGCATGCGCATGAATTGCGGTCACACACATGCCAAACCTTCTACTATTCTAGTTTACCGCATGCGTAACCAACCAGTGATACCAGCACCCAGCTCCACAATGTCCTAACACCCAGCAGCTGATGTGTTCAGCAGGACTGGTTGGTTTAGTGCAGGAGAACCAGGAGCTGCTTGGTGCTTCTGATGGTCTGAACAAGAGGTTCCAGTGTGTCTCTACGCAGGTGGAAATGTGTCTGCTGGTTTTATCTTTGGCATGGCCTTCACTGTGCACTGCCGTGTGGCCCAGCAAAACATCCCTTTTTATATGGCATTTCTCTGCCACATGCAGCAGGCAATAAAACATACAGTATTTACAACCAGATTCTGCCCACTGGTTAGACTGGTTAGACATTCCTTAGATGATACTATCAGATAATAACACCGTCTGCTCTCACTTAATTCTTCTCTCCAGAGGAAAGTACTAGGTATGTTGGAGTTGATCTGGCCCTCACATCAGCAGGTAAGACTCCAACACACATACATAATACTATATATAATATATTTCATATTTTAACATCTATAATGTAAACATGATAAAACATTTGTAATCACTGACTAAATGTTATGTATAAGTCTATATAGGTAGGTAGATATTTTGAATGATTTTCTTACTATGGTATTTTGTGCCACTTTATTGCTTAGTACAGATGCAATTCCTGTAAATAGCTACACTTCTCAATTCTCTCTCAGGTATAAATATTCTGAGCACAGTTGGAATGTTTTAGGGTAACATTTAGCTCCATATTCACACACCCACATACACACACACACACACACACACACAGTACATTGAAGTTCCATCCAAGAGAGTGAAATAGAACACGTGCGTTAGTTATATTCTATGTTAAGTCAACTTTGACTAAAAGTCTAGCAAACTACTTTCACCTTCGTTGTTGAGAGATACATGAGTCGGCAACATACGGAGAGCATGTGAATATGAGCAGCCATCATATGTATCATAGTTAGCCTATAATAGGCATACATTTATTACAGTCCCAAATTAAACTGAAATAAATTGATATCACACACATGAAAATGTTCAGGTTGTTGATTGTGTTGATTGACATTCCACATGCCACAATCAACAACCTGATCAACTCTATGCGAAGGAGATGTGTTGCACTGCGTGAGGCAAATGGTGGTCACACCAGATACTGACTGGTTTTTGGACCCCCCCAGACCCCCCAATACAGTAAAATTGTACATTTTCGAGTGGCCTTTTATTGTGGCCAATTTTGTTCAGTATTTAATTTAAGTCATTAATTTTAACTTAAAAGCTCTTAAAAGCTATACCTACTACTTAGACCCCCTGAGACTGCAGCCAACACAGCTACATGCCTCTACCGTGCTTGTTCAGTTTAACTCCAGGATTGTGATCATGGAGGACTAGACCAGACCACATGGACATGAAGAAGAGTTTTTGTCTCCTGGTCTGGGTCCTGCTGCTTAGATTGCTGGGTGCACAGGCCAGAAAAGGTGTGTGTGTGTGTGTGTGTATGTGTGGCTAATAATTTTGTTGACTTTATTTTAACATCCACGTGTCCTTATTTTAACACATTAATTACTAGCATTCTTAGACAACTAGTTTCTTATTTTGTCTTCGTGTGTGTGTATGTGTGTGTGTGTGTGTGTGTGTGTGTACACAGTGTGTCTGGGCACACACATGCAGTTAGATGTTCCCTCCAGCCTGAAGAATCACTTCCAGATCTTAAAGCTTCTCTACAGTGACTGTCGGGTTGTCCATGGCAACCTGGAAATCACACACTTGCATGGTGACCTTGACCTGACATTCCTGCAGGTACACACACACACACATGAACACATGCACAAACACACACACACTGTGTTGGTAGCGTCTCACGGGGCTGGACTGGTAATCTGGCATACCGGTGGGTCGACGCTCCATTTGGGTCGGTCGATGGATATACCGTATTGGTCCGAATATAAGACGATCCTGAATAAAAGACGACCCCCCTTTTTCTAGAAAATTTTTGGAAAAACACTTTTTGAAGACCAAATGTTGTTTGAATAAAGAAAATAATTTATTTGTAAAAAAAATGTGTTTTAAAAAACATAAAATATAACTTGCTGTAGCGTTTTTTAACATTCTTTTACACCATCCAAATAGCTTTGATCCACAATGTGTTTTTGCAACCTACACGCAAATATCTCTCGATATGTGTGCATATGTAAAATCCAAATACGTGTTTTTGCTATCCGCAAACACAGACTTTTCAACTGCAGAAAAAGAAATGAATGCATGCACTTTATATTTTCAGATATGTTAAAAATATTCACGTTTATAAATAAAAAGCTTAGCTTGTGATCTGGTGAATCAGTATTTGTGGATAGAAGGACACGCTTGCACTTCCAATATTTTGCTTATATTTCATTTTGAAAGAAATATTCCACAGTTTGGTCTATCTGAATCGCAACCGTAAAACTGTCTGATTCGCAAGCGTAAAGTTCTGTTTGATTCACAAATGTAAAGTTTTTTCTTTTGCGCTAAACGTACATTACACCGACTACTTAAGTAAACACCTGCAATTAATTTCAATGAATTGGCGATCGATTCACAGCACTAAACGAGAGAAGAAAGGTTTCAAGTTATGTCCACAATTATGAGGGTGAGTAATTAAATAGCCTAGCTTGCTATCTGTAAACTGATTGTACAGTTTGTACTCTAGATTTAGACGTAGCCAGATAGCCAAGCCTATTTTACTGTTCATCATAGATTAATATGCAGGCTACTGTATTACCAATACCAGTAGTTTAGTATAGGCAATGCATTTTTAATAACCGATTAGGCTACTGGTCTTTCTCAGTATCCAAGAAAGACCTGCAGGTGCCACATGCGTGATACTGTGGAGTCTACTTTCAGTAGTTCAAACTGGCAACTGCATGTCATATTAACAACATATTTGGGTAGTAGAAGTTACATTTCTGCCCACCATGATACCCCACAGCATGAGAACCACTGGCTGGCTACAAACTACAAGAATCTGCATGCTTGTTTGTAGTGAACATCAACAGCAATTCTCTTAACCACCACCTCTTGTGGTCACCTCAGACATTGCTCACAAAATAGAGGGGCAATCAGTTATTCTGCAGATTAGCATCTACTACTGTAGTATGAGATGTAGACCTCTTCACACGTTGGGGTTGGGTTACATCAATAATCTTGACCACTTCTCCATTAGGGTTGCGATGGCAACAGGGTTATCAGAGCAGCCCAGGTATCCCTGTCTGCAGCAGGCCATGCCAGCTCGGAGATATAATCCCTCCATCGTGTCCTGGGTATGCCACAGGGTCTCTTCCCATTTGGGTAACATCATGCCAATGGCATGCTATACTGAGCTCTGTAGGCTGATTGACCATGTGATGTTTACCAAAATACATTATTATAATTTATATATGTAATAAAAACATGATGATCTACTTTAATAAAATATCAAACTTGTGTTAATGTAACAACTTGAATTCTGTTGGCAGGTGAAATGTCAATTAACTCATTACATGGATGCAGTGGTGTGACTGGTGCGTACAGACATGTAATCCAGGTGATATGAGAAAATAGATAGGTCCCCCCACCACCACCACATGCGTGCCTAAAATATTACAATTCATGTCATTAAACAACAAATGTTGTGATGTATGTATGGTGTATTGTCATTATTTAGAGTAATGAGATGCAGATTAATAAGCAGTGTTCATATATTTGTATAATCGTCTTTCATGTTAAGTAACCTTGAAGCAAATTCACTACTATATTTTTTAACGCTGACACTTGTCTTGCAAGTCATGTTAAAATTGTTTATTTTACCTTGTTAAAACCAGTTCATAACATAGTAAACTATATCATAACATAGTCTAGAGCCCAACATTTAACACAAAAAGTATAAATAGTATACAGTTCAAGCTATACTCCTGTGAAGCAGTAAATTTAAGATTTTAGCAGGAACATTCATGCTGGAAAACATGGCCCAGGTACAGGTGATTTGGAATGTTGAGCTGGGAGTAACGTGCTGACTGAACAGTAGAGCAACATGTGAATAAGATGCACATTAAGGTGTCCTATTTTAGGCATGTCTTTAAATATGTTTACAACATCAATTCTGAAAAGGTTGGCACAGTGAAATATGGGCGGTACAGCCCTTTGAAACTGTAATGTTATTAAGGGATACTATACAGGCTTGATTGATAAACATAACTGACCCAACTTTTTGGGTGTGTTGCAGTCATCACATTTCACATAAAACTATTTTAACCATGACATTCACAAGATAGAATATTGCTTAATATGCTGTTGTAGTGTTTCCAATAGTAGGCCTACAAAGTGAATGTAAATTATAAATCATGATTTATTTTTGTTTTCATTAGCACTATCCCAAACTTTTTGTTATAGAGGTTGTACCAGTAGTAGTAAAATATTTTTTATACTGACTGATATTTACTACGTTTAACATATTAGGTCTACATGAATGAATAACAAGAACTCAAACAACTGAACATGGACAATAACATTTGTATTCATAGTAAACTGTATCCGAAAACATGTCAAACACAGTAACACATTTTAAATATCCATCATACTGTATGGAACCGAAGCATAATGCCCTCTCACACACACGCACACACACACAATGAACGATTATGTGTTTTGCTCTTTCTCAGATACCGGTAGCCTAGCCAGCCTACTGTCTGTACCATAGCATGACAGACAGTAAGCTATCAGTATATATGTTATAGCTCTGCCTTCCAAAACTATAAAAAAATGTTTTTTTTTTACAGATTACTCACCCTCATAATTGTGGACGTAACTTGTACAATTTGAAACATTTCTCCCATTTAGCGTTGTAAATCAGCAACTCATTGAAATGAATTGCAGGTGTTGATGTAATGTATGTTTGTGGCCACATCATGGTGCTGGTGAGCCTAAATCGGCCATTAGCGCAGAAGAAGAAACTTTACGCTTGCGAATCAAACAGTTACGCTTGCAAATCAGCCAGTTTTACGGTTGCGATACAGATAGACTAAATTGTGGAATATTTCACTCAAAATTACATGCGTAAATATAGGAAGTGCAAGCGTGTCCTTCTTTCCACAAATACAAATTAACCAGATCGCAAGCTAAGATTTATAAACTTGAATATTAAGAACATATCTGAAAATATAAAGTGCATGCATGAATATTTTTTTTTGCAGTTGAAAAGTTTGTGTTTGCGGATAGCAAAAACACGTATTTGGATTATACCTATGCACACATATTGAGAGATATTTACGTGTGAATTGCAAAAACACATTTGTGGATTATACCTATGCATGCAAACTGAGAGGTGTGTGCTTGTGAATGGTAAAACTACGTGTGGATTTTTACTTTTGCGCTTGAATAATATTGATAGAAATCTACCATGATAGTAGTAGGCTATGTGTACAATGCCATGATGACGATAATTCATTAAATGAACGCCGATTCGATTATCAGATTATCGCAACATTTTTATAAAGTGAGTTTATTAAGGCTACAACATATGTAAGATGTGCTAAAATACTGCATGCCTGCTTATTGTTATACATAATTTATAAACAACAGGCAATTTATAAACAACAGGCAAATACATGTTTCATGGTAATTTAGGATAGGTTGTATGATATAGATTATTTTAATGTTACTCTAATCTGTGGGGTAGCTCTTAACTAGGCTACATTCAGTTAAAATTGTGTAGGGCTGCTGAGTGCCATTCATACATACATCTTCATGTGCTACTGTGCAACTGTAGGTTAAACCCAAGCAAACAAGCAAACAAGCAAGCACCCATTGATTGCATTTCCTAATCATAAACAAAGATCTGACTTTTACTCCATATCACAAAAAGATTATATATTAACTGTGAAATCATTTTAATATAAATAATTTAGCCAGAAAGAATAAAGGAGGACTGTGTGGAAAGTGAATAATAGAGAAATGTATTAAAAAGCATTGAACAATCCAGATACAATTGGCGCAGCCGCGATCTGAAACACATCCTCACAGCAACGTAACGCCCGTGAGAATGCAAATCAGCCCCGGTAAATATCTCTCTCCCGCTTATATAGCCACTTCTACTAGTTGCCTAAACAGTAGGAAAACATTATGCTTTCTGCATGTCTTCTTCTACTAACATCTTGTGTCTGATATTATTTATACATCGCCCTCTATTGGCCAGGAACTTAGTAGTAACAACAGTTACTAAGATTTACAAGTGTGGTGTGGCTTGTACATGTACATACGACATATAAAGTAAATAGAACAATATGAAAAGCATAGAAAATAAAATAACATTATAATTTATAATCTGACAACATCTGTATAAACTGTTTTTTTTTAAATTATACAGCTTTTTCCCACATATTACAGTCTAACAATTCCTGAATGTACATTATACTAATGTTAAAGCCCCACTGAGTCACTTAATTGCACTTTTTCCTGTCTCTTTTAACATCATAAAGTATCTTATCTTTTGTGACAGAGCTCTTGATACAAGGAATATCACTTTGCAAGAGCTACTGAGTTTCAGATGTACTTTAAAGCCATAATAGGTTATATGGACGTATGTTTAAGACGACCACAAGGATCACATACTGGTAGGTGCTTCCCACCGATTGTGGTGGGCCAGCGTCCAACCAAAAATGCCCAGGACACTTTTTTGTCCCAGTCCAGCCCTGGCGTCTCATCCATCTTGGCTGGAGACCTGCAGCTTGGACCAACTACTGCAGTGCTTCTCAGACCTCAATAAGAAGTGGGCCACAGTGTAACGGTCTGGGCCGCGCCGCCGATGGGCGGCTCATCCCCTTCCACCGTAACCAGGGCATGTGTGCTCCCGCCCTCGGTTTCCAGACGTGCACTTCCCCAGCGTTCCTTGTCTCAAGGGTGTTTGCACTGATTGTGTATTGTTTGCACCTGGGGGGTTTTGCTTTAGTATTTAGGATGGGGTTTCTGTTTCTTCCTTTATCGGTTATTGTTTCATGTATGGTGTGTATTTGCGTGTGATCATTAAATATTATCGTTTACTGCAAACCCTGCGCTTGATTCCTGCCTCGCCCGCTCCTGCCGTCACACACAGTCTCTAATACACTTCTGTTAAAGGTGGGGTTAGTAGTGTTGTCAAAAGTATAGATTTGTGTTTATACATATTCAATCTGAATATTTTAAACTATTTCAATACAAATTTTCCTCAGTATCGATCCAGAAAGTACGCTTTATCGCGACGGCAAGATCTTCTCCCCAACAGCTAGTTGACAGACACACACAACGCAGCATTACCCAGTGCCCACAGTTACAGGCTCAACCATGCTGATATTCATTATAACAACAATGACATGACAACAGCCATTTGACTCTACAACACAAATGGTTGCCAGTGGGGTCCATAGATGGGCCGGTGTCATGTTGCCAACATCTACACCAGTGACATGCGGTGATGTCTTTGTCTGGACAGGCAGTGTATATGTCTTCTTTTTTATTTTACTTACTTAAAGTGTTAAAATAACTCTGATGGAGTTATTTTTAACACTATGCTGGTATTTATATTGTTCCAATCTTTGCAGTGTTAATTTAACACTCCTTAAAGTGTTAAAAATACAACTCAAATTCAGTGTTGAAATACCTCAATGCATAGTTAAATATTAACTCTCTGTAACAACAGAAAGTGTTATCTACTTGTTACACTAGTGTATAGAGTTATATTTCAACACTATAATTAACTCCACTACAGTGTTAACTTAACTCCAATAATATTTAGTGTTTTTATTTACACGGAATGGTTTGATGTAATAGTGATTTATAGCAATGTAGTTAACATTTTAAACTGATTTAAAGCTATTCACCATACTGAACCCCAAAATGAGGAGTTGTTGGAACACAAAAGGATATTCACAGTGGTGATTCTAGAAAATGTTTCATGGGGCGGCAAGCTTAAATTCAAGGGTGGCAGACCTTAGGGCTGGCCCCAAATATATTATTCAGGTATTCGTTTGTTGTGTATGTATTCGATTTAAATTTTTGGATTCAAGTATTCGTTTTTTTCACATGCATGCATGTTTTCCCATTAGTCCCTTCTGTATCCATATAAACCCACATGTTGAAATGTAATTGCCTGTCCTACACTGTCATCAACACAATGAGATGCAATTGGCTCTGTTTATAAGAAGAGAGTGAGGCTATTCATTCAACACACATTCATATTGGGTAATACAGGTGGTATATGCTATTTGACATGTCAATCAAAGTGTCCATTTTGAGCACATGGCTATGCTTACATGTGTGCTCACTGAAGCACACATGAAGAAATCGAAGATTACTTCTTTTATACTTCTTAATTATAGTTGAGTGTTTTTATATATATTGAGTATTCAAATACTCTTTCGGAAATAGCAGCAAGTATTTGAAACCTGTAAAATGGTATTCTGGACAGCCCTAGCATACCTTAATTAACCAAGCAAGTTGACTGAGAACATATTCTCATTTGCAGAAACAGCCTGGGAGTAGTGTGGGATGAGGAGAGAGGACAATAAAACCAAGAGAAAGGTTGGAATGATTAGGTAGCCATGATGGCTACATTGGAAATTTGGCCAGGACACCGGGTTAACACCCTTACATTTATGATAAATAATAAGTACCATGTTAGCGACCACAGAGAGTTAGGACACCCACTTAATGTCCCATCTGAAAGATGGCACCCTACACAGGGAAGAGTCTCTTTTACTGCCCAGGAGCACAGGGATTTTTGACCTTTAGACCAGAGGGAGGAGTGCCCCCTACTGGTCCTCCAACACCACTTCCAGCAGCACCTGGGGGCGTATTACAGAAACGTCCTAACTAGCAAATCCTATCTTAACTGTTTGGTCACCATAGTAATTCTAGTTAGGACCCGATTTAGGATGAAGGCCATTACAGATGATCAGTTCCTAAATCAATGTTCCTATCCTAA
>JAODLL010067902.1:0-17077 GCA_026546735.1 Forbesichthys agassizii
CCTGCATGTTGTAGATGTCTCCCTGCTCCAACACACTGCCCTGCATGTTGTAGATGTCTCCCTGCTCCAACACACTGCCCTGCATGCTGTAGATGTCTCCCTGCTCCAACACACTGCCCTGCATGTTGTAGACGTCTCCCTGCTCCAACACACTGCCCAGCATGTTGTAGACGTCTCCCTGCTCCAACACACCTGATTCATATGATTGGGTCGTTAGAACGAGCTATATATTTGAATCAGCTGTGTTGGAGCAGGGAGACAGGATTGAGGACCACTGATCTAAACTGTTATTATATGCATTAGTCCTGTATTTTATATTACACACTGCTTATAGACTCACTGAGGCTCCACTAGCCATTTATTGCTATTCATGAATAGAGTTTTATTAGCTATTACCCTGCCCTGCATGTTTAAGATGTCTCCCTGCTCCAACACACCTGATTCTGTGCGAACCCTGAAGGTGGCCTTGAACAAGCTGGCTAAACCCTAACCCTAATGGAATATTCATTGTGAGAGTGCTGTAGGGTTGGGCCGATATACGATGCCATAGCCATCGCCGATGACTAACAGGCATCCCGATGTTTTGCAGGAATCTTGAGTGGCAAAGCAGCGTTCAGACAAAGGTATAAATACATAGTAAGGCACGCCGAATTGCTTTGATAAGGATCACCTGACTTCTCTCTTTCCCTTCTCTCTCTCAAACTCAAACACACCCACATACGCTGTATCAATCCGTCTCGATGTCTACATAGCAATCAATGCATTATGCTAACGTAATGCTAACAACAGCAAAAGGAAACAACTTCATAGTTTACTGCTCGTGCTCACTCACTGCTGTAGACGACGGTGTCTAACGTGATATGATTGTTCGCTAGCTGACGACAATCGCTGTCTGTCCATATTTTGCGTGAATTATATGAGCAGATAAACCCTGCACACCACTTCAGAAGAGTCCTATTTCATTAGGTAGGCTATACACTCGAAGTAGCTACTGATAGATGAAGTGGAACCATTTTTACTGACTACATTTAAAAAGTAGAAGAAAAGTAAGGAAACACGATTAGGGGAGAATGGGTTTAGATTATAAGTAGCCTACTGTCTGACCTGCTTATAGTCATTTATTAACTACTACTTCAATTTAATTAGAATTAGAGATTTTTTTTTGTTTGTTTGAGGTTTAATAAATTAGGATAATGAAAAAGGTATATCGCGTGTACCCCCCCTGATGTCATCGTCCACCACAACATCACAATGTATTAATTTGCCAATTTAGTAGACATCAACCATAGTATGCTAAAGTAAGATGATGCTAAATTAAGACTATGATAAATTACCATATGATAAATTAGGATTATGCTAAATTAAGACTATAATAAATGACCTGATTATGATAAATTATCTGATTGATCTGTGAACCCAAACAAAGAATTGGGTTGCAGTGAATTGACCAATCCCAAGCCCTGCCCACCTAAATTACTCTAACTATGGGAAAACACAGACAGTTGACTTGCTCAGATGTTATTGGAAGACAGGGCAAAAAGGGGCGGGGCTTGGGGTCTGTCAATTGGATTTAACCAGTGTGCCAATAGGGGGCACTCACGGTGTAGGCCAGGTGGGCGCGTCCCAGCACGGTGCTGCTCTCCCCGCCCACCACCAGGGACAGTGATGAGGCCGGGTCGTGCTTCGGGCCGGCGCCCCCAGCCACCGCCACCTGGACCACCGTGGTCGCCATGGAGACGCCGTCGCTGACGGCGAAGGTGATGGAGTCGCCACGAGCAGAGCGGCCGTCGTGCTCGTACAGCAGGGTCTCCCGGGTGATGTCGCCGTGAGTGAAGGTGGCACCTGAGGGGCAGAGGGCATTGTGGGTAATGGTAAATATGTTGTTAACTGTGTGTGTGTGTGTGTGTGTGTGTAAGTAAATATTGTTGTTTACTGTGTGCGTGTGTGTGTGCGTGTGTGTGTGTGTGTGTGTGTGTGTGTGTACCGTTGCCCATGGCAGTGGGGGGCAGCGTGTCTGTCCTGAACAGCGTGCCATAGGTGGGGGCCTCCACCAGCTCAAACTCCAGCTCATCTGGAGTGGTGTCAGCATCGCTTACATCCAGCTGTTGTGCTCCTGCACGCACGGACACGCACGCACGCACGCACACACACATACACACACACACACACAAGCACGCGCGCGCACGCACGGACACGCACGCACACACACATACACAGTAAGACAAGATGTAATACAACTGTACCCATCTTTAGCCGAGTCAACAAGCTGGTAGAAGTATAAACAAACATGCTGCCACCGTCAGGTGTAAAGATTGTATCTAAAATACAAAACCTATTCCTCCAAATAATTACTTCAGCAGTCGCTGAACTCACTTCTGCAAACATGGTTTCTCCTCAGGGTCGGGATACCTCTTCAACTGGATAATATCATACGGTTTAATTTGGAATAAAGGTATTACTGCTGTGTATGCTAGTAATATCTGTGTTTGTCGACCACTACGGGCAGAGCAGAATATAGCGGCATACAAATACAGGTGTTTTAATCAAGTAATTAACTACAGCTGGGTTCCTCTGCACGTGTGTGTGTGCGTGTGTGTGTGCGTGTGTTGTGTACCTAGGTGAGCCTTTTCCCCAAGGCTGACCTCCAGCAAAGGGTCTAGTACTAGGAAGACAGGAGGCTGCTGGTGATTTGACAGCAGGTGGACAGCAAAGTCCAGCTCTGGCGTAGTGTGTTGTCCATCTGACACTGAACACACAAACACGCACACGCATGCGTGCAAGCAGAATAAACAGAATGATTAGGTCAACACAAACACACAAAAGTATCTCTTAGCTCCGCCGTGCGAGAGCAAAGCATTCTGAGACAGAACTCTTAATAAGCTTCACGGGGTGAACTTGCATTACATAACTGTAATAATTGTACTGTATATCGCCTAAAAATAACACAAGTTGTTTAAAAGGCAGATAAAACGCAAGCAATCGTGACAAAACATTAAGGTGCAAAGTCGTTAACCTTGTTAAAGTTGCAGAAGAATCTGTCATATCGGTGTGAGCTTAATGTCATGGCACATACAAGAATAGCCAATTATCAAGTCTACGTACATTGCTAGCATTTCCCTGAAGAGTTCATTTAAAAGGTCGCGTCAGTTTAGACAGATTTGGCAAATCGACAAATTAACTATCGAATGCCAGCGACGTTTTAATCGTGTTCATTTGGTGTTGACATTAATCTTTGCTAGAATACAATATACGCAATAACTTAACTAGGTGTTCTTATTTTGTAGGAACTGTTTAAAAACACACCCATATCTGCACCCCTTTGACACCTTCAATTAAAACATTTATTTTCCTTTTTCTCTCTGACTCAGACCATTACAGTTCTCCAGAGAGAATAATATAACCAGTTGGTTGTGTTATTATGGCAAACATTGCTGTTTAATAATAGTTTGTGAACTTGAACAAAGTAGCACATCTCATTAATATCAGCCAGCCAATCAGAAGTGTGTAGCGGGGGACAGGGCGGGGCTGGAGTGTTTGTCACATGCAAGAGCTCGTGGCCCCTCGCTGGCATGCGGAATAGAGCAAAGAGGGAAGTAGAAATCAAGGAAATGTTAAGAAAGGGAGAGGAGAAATGTACAGATGTGTGGCTACTGCGGCATACACTAACTACTGCTGCAGTTTGCTCTGGGGAAAAACGCTGCCTGGAACATTCAAAAGCAGCTCTTTGTTACCCAGCTGTCAGAGCATACACGAAAATGGATCTTGTAATTTGTCTGAGATACATTCAGGTTTAATGCATGCACTGTATTGTAGCAGGAGCGTTGCAGTAGATTCAAGACATCGATCACTGTAGACTACTAATGCAGTATATGTGAAGGATTACAGCTGCATAAGATCAAATAATGCACATGTTCTCTGTTCTGGACAGAGTTACCATGGAAAACAAACTTATATTAATAATATAATTTGAAGACCTGCTGCAAGTCAACCCAAGAGCTGAAGACCTAGATGGGGATGAACAATGGGAGATGAAGGTGTGAGAGAGGAAAGGAATATTTGCTCTGTATTTGGGTGTCTCTACCTGTGAAATAGACGCTCAGTGACTCGGGCAGGCCTGTTGGGATAAACAGCGGTTAATAACAGCTGCATGGCTGTGAGCAGAAAGCAGGTACATTAATGGTAAATGGACTGTATATAGCTTTTCCAATCTACTGGCTGCTGAAAGTGCTGTGTAGAGGACTGCCTCACATTCACCCACACATTCATACACGCACATTCACACACACATTCATACACTCACATTCACCCATACATTCATACACTCACATTCACACACACATTCATACACGCACATTCACACACACATTCATACACGCACATTCACCCATACATTCATACACGCAGCACATTCACACACACATTCATACACGCACATTCACCCATACATTCATACACGCACATTCACCCATACATTCATACATGCACATTTACACACACATTCATACACCGATGGAGTTGCAGCTATGCAAGGCACCATCCAACCAGCATGTTGTGTCTGTACAGACTGTCTGTGCTGCACCAACGGGTTGTGTCTGTACAGAGTGTCCAGATGACAAAGGATGCCCTGCTAAGCTCACAAATGAATATTTCTATCCATCAAATATCTTTGTTACACCAATATTCTGCACGGGAAACAGTTTGTATACAAAGATGACGTATTGCTAATTCCTTTTGCATACAAAAAGGCGAGACGTCCGCTAAGGAGCTGAGATACAGTGTGTCTGCAGGAGATATGAAATATACATAAAAAGCCTGAGCTCTCGTTGCACAAAGACGTGTGTCCACAGAAGTGTAAACCTGGGCCTTTAGCACTGATTCTCTTCACCTCCTCCTCAAGAAGCATCTCATAAATGCCAGCTATCATCTTGGCTTGAGAGGATATTGAACTGTAGTGTACTGAGCACTGTGTAGCAACCTGACCTCAACGCCTACACATGTTCAACATTCAATCTTCAGTTTTATTTTTAGTTGTTTATTTATTGCTGGCTAACAAATCACAAAACTCAATATTTATTTTCCAGCAATTGGAGGAAACTAAGCTATGCAGTCAAAGCTTTCCTACCAATTTAGAATTTAATTTGTCTTTTTATTACATTTCTTCCATTTGAACATACAGTACATCATACATAAAATCATTTTAATCTGTGAAAACACACTGCAAATCCATTGTGACCAGGTCAATTCAGCTCAGTGAAGCACAAGGTTGTCATGAAAACCTAGCTGGTTTTCATCGCTACATTTAGTGCAGTTACACTTTCAATATTCCTGTGATAATTAAAGCCACCTGCGTTTATATCGGGCCACCAGGGGGCCTTGCTAGTTCACATGCAAGTGTCTTCCCGGTGTTGCCCAAAAGGTCACCGTGTAGATGTACTGTGTTCTTATGGGGTCTTCTTTGCTCCCACAGAGATAGCTCTCTCTCTCTCTCTCTCTCTCTCTCTCTCTCTCTCTCTCTCTCTCTCTCTCTCTCTCCATCACAGCACAGCAAACCATTAATGCTGGTTCTACTGGGGGGAGGGTATGCTGTGAGTACTGCAGGAGAGCGGCTGTGTGTGTGTGTGTGTGTGCGAGCACATGTATTGTGTCTCTGTATGTGTGTGTGTGTGTGTGTGCCAGCACATGTATTGTGTCTCTGTGTGTGTGTGTGCGTGTGTGTGTGTGTGTGTGTGTGTCTCATGGGGCGCCTGCAAGCGTGCATGTGCAGCTGACTGCTTCTGAATCTCATTTTGTGTATGCATTGTGTGTGTGCATGCATAGTTCGTGTGTGTGTAAAAAAGTACTTTTTATTGTCACCAGTGTTGGGTAATGTTACATTTAAAAGTAACTTATTACATTACAGGATTACTGCCATTAAAAAGTAACTTGTTACAGTGTTGCCTGGTCGAGAAATTAACTCGTTAGAGTACTTTTGCGATTCCTTGCGCATGACATGTTGGTTACATGCGTATACCGGTACTGTAGCCTACATTCAAATGTATCGATCTGATCTGCCGTCATTGCATAACCTACGGCCCATAGTCTGATTTGATAGCAGACAATGTCATATCCCGTTTACAGGGCTTCCTTAATGAACGATTATGTTTGATAAGATCGAATCGTGGGCTCCAAGCACATCCTAACAGAGTAGATGTATTTGGTTTTCAAATTAAAATAGTGAAATCATTTTAGTTAAAAGTAGGCTAAATGGAAACGTAGGGTATCTTACCTGACAGGTAGAACCTGTGCAGACTTTTGGTAGCTAATGATATGACAGCCTTCATTTCACACATTCCAAATAATGCTTCCACGCTAAAATGTAAGACTCATTTACTAGTGAGCAACACTGTCCTGGGATGTTTGAATCCGTTCTGCTACAAGAGCTTACTTTAGTATAGATTTCATGTGATGGAGAGGATGTATAAATGCCCATAGAAAGTAGATTTTTCTTCTTCTATAATGTTTAATGGCGGTAGGCATGCCCATAGAAATTCCACAGCACGGATGACTTCAATTGCAAAATTAGCGCAATACAACAAAAAAATACAACTATGATTATTGATTGTCCAATCACAGCCCTTCAGCGCGTGCGTGCGTGCATGTGTGTGTGTGCCTGACCTGTGAAGGAGTACTGGTAGAGCTCCTGCAGGTGTGAGGGGGCTCTGGGGGGCCGGTAGATTATCCTGCCAGAGTTGACGTCAGCCTGGGTGAAGCGCTTCACGGCCGCGTAGGGCCGCTCCCGGTGCTCCACCGTGCCTGGACACACACAGACACACAAAACAACACATGCACACATGCACGCACACACACACACGCACACACAAAACCACACATGCACACACATACACACACACACACGCACACACACGCACACACACACACAAAACCACACATGCAAACACACAAAACCACACACGCACACACACAAAACCACACATGCACACACGCACGCACACACACACACACACACACACACACACACACACACACACAGAGGCAAATGTAATCAGGTCATTTTTGTTTAGCTTCGTATATATATTAGTTTAGTATTAATAGAACAATGTATGATCTGGTCTGCCACTAGATGGCGCACTAGAGCTCCAGCGTCTCAGACTCAATACAAAGAACAGAGGAGCTAGTTTGTGTGTGTGTGTGTGCGTGTGTGTGTGTGTGCGTGTGTGTGCGTGTGTGTGTGTGTGTCTGTAGTCTCATGTTCATCTACGGGCAATACAACCTGTTTTATTTGAGTTCAGATAAGAAGTTAAGTAAAGTAAAGGTGCTTTTATTGTCACATACACATACATGTAGCGATATTCGTTCTCTGCATCAAACCCAGTGGGCAGCCGCTGTGCAGCGCCCGGGGACCAACTACAGATTGAAACCTGTGTCACTAAACACATGGCACTGAGCCAGACTCCACCCCCTTCTGCCATCCCTTAGCACTAATTGGAGCACTGCTGGTAGGCTTCAGATGCTGGGCCTACAGAACGATATACAATACACCTTACTCAAGGTCAAATATAATAGACTGCACTGAGGGGAACCTTTGAAAAAGTAAGCTTTTTTAATATTTGATTCAAGTAACTGCGAGTAAAAAGCTTCTCGTTTTTATTCACAACGGCTCTTCGCGGAGTAACATCTCAGTCGGCACGGTGACAAACCGTAGAAGCCAGATTCTGCAACAGCCCAAATGAATTAACCTGTCACACTCAACGTGGCATCACACACTTCACGCTGCACGGCTCTCATTGGCTGGGTTCAAAATGACTTTGACACAGAGTCCATTAGCTGATGAATATAAGCCATTGTAAAACGTTTTTCTATTCATTAGGCCCAGCTATGTAGATCAGACAGCCTCCGAGTCAGATGGGCTAAAACCAGATTTAATAGCTTCAATTCTTAACAGCCCATTAGGCTGTGCCAGGAGCAAATCATTTATTTCAACTATACAGTAGTCTGGCTAGACGGTTATCAAACCAACTGGAAGAGCTTCGATCATGTGGACCTCTCATTTGTAACGTATTTGCCATTTTCTTTAAAGATATTCTCCTTGACGGGCATTTTTTTGCCCCAGTGAAACGAGCACTACAAACATGCTTTGAGTTGAAACACAACCTTTCTGGAGGCATTGTAACTCAAACTAGGGGCATACCTTCAAAGTAAAACATTCAATTTAGATAACTATTTAGCATCTGAAACTAAAATGTTTAGAGAGATATGTAATTCTGTGTACTGTATGCAGAATACTTTATTGATTGAGCTCTCAATTACATTTTCTTTCTTAGTAAAACTGGGCAGACTATTTTTTGACCTAGCACACTATGTGAAAGAGAAAACAAATCGACAACCTTTTAATGACGATATGTTTATTGAAAATAAAGGTGAGTTTATATAAGGTAAGGCTGCACGATTTGATCAAAAAGTATAATTGCGATTAGTTTGGCAAATATTGCGATTGTGATATAGTAAGCAGCTCTCATAATTCTGTTTCCTTTGTTATCAAAGCTTAAAAGTGCTCTGTACTATAGTATTACTATGTAAATATACAATATAGTAACCTGACATGCTAGATGGATTTATAGACACAAGTCCATCTGGGAAACCATCCATCAAAACGGTTTTAACTTAAAAAAAAAATACTTAGAAGTTGATTGGATGAACCATCTGTCTGTCATTGTTTTCAATGACAGCTTTCACTGTCACACCTAAATAACGCCCGTAGCTATTAGTACGACACTGAATGTTAAGTTGGTCACAGACGCCATTATTTGAAGCCTCCAGACTGATTCTTATGACAAAGTCAAACTGAAGCTTGCAAGGTCATTATGGTTTTACTGGGCTAACTATATAGGCTAGAGGAGTACCTACTGTATTTCTTAGGCAGCTAATTAAATGATGCTGGTGGCCTAGTATGACATTTAGTGGTAGAAGGTCATATCAAACCACAAGAAAACACAAAACATAAGTAACAGGCCTATGCGTATTTTGAAATATGTAGGCTATTAAGCAATTCAATGTAATTAAATAAAGTCTCAATGATATATCTTACATTTATGCAAAGTACAAAATCTAAGGCTTTTCTGACAGCCCATCAAACTATAAATCTATACCAGAGACACGACGCCCTTATGTGGGGATCAAAAGTTTTTTTTTTTCCTTTTCTGTTTTACAAACCTCGCCCCTTTTGGATTTTGGATCGCTTAAGTAAAACAGCAATTTGATTAAGGCTGTGTTTAAAGCGACCACGGTCAATTGAACGCAGGCTATTATGTTTTGTTATTTTTTTTGCATGGTGCCACGGACATAGTGGTCGTAACTTTGACGAGCCACTTGGGAAATCTACCTATTCTCAGGATGGGCAGTCCAACCACGTTTAAAACCGTAGCCTACCTTTCTGCACCAAACATTGCATTTTCTTTTGGCATCAATTCAGCCTCTGTTTGCATACATTTTCAAAATAATTATAATTAAAAATAATTATATGGAACGGAGTCGACGACGGAAGACAGAGTTGTTTATCTGCCCAAACACGGAAATCTTAACTGAGCCGTTAAGGAGACAAAAAAATAGACAGGCAACGAGCCAGCTTCAGTAAATAAAGCACTCTAGGCTGATGTGGTTTTAATAACACGCTGAGCGTCTCAAGGCAGGGGGGCCTAAATTGACAGGAGACCTATATCTCAATATCTGACGGTCATCTTTATTATGGGTGTTGCATGCAGCAAATACACGCAGGTTGTCATGGATGTAATGCGTAAAGATTATTTATAAATATTCGCAGGCTTTTGGGGTTACATAATCGCACAACGCCACATCGCGGTTTCGATTGAGATGTGGTTAATCGTGCAAACAGCAGTCATCCAGTCTGCCTGGCTGACTGCTGTTTTCTGCAAGGTGCAAAGCAAGACAGCTTAGTGTGTGTGTGTGTGTGTGTGCTAATGCTTGTGTGTGTGTGTGTCACCTTGTCCCTGTGGTAGAGGCCTAGTGATGTCGTACACCAGCTCCTCACTGGGAGAGTCTGAGTCCACGAAGGACAGAGCTGAAGGACGAATCTCTGTCACGCGGTCCTCTAGTGCCTGCTCGCGCGCACACACGCACACACACACGTATGCACAGCTTGATGTGATCCAGATTTTGTGGACACACACAAACACACACACACACACACACACACACTAGCGGTGCACGATATTGATAAAATGTGATATTGCGATATTGAGCATAAAAATTGCAATATCGATATTAATTTTGACATTTTTTACATAAGTTAAAACACAAAGGTTATGGAAAAATGCATCAAAATATATTCATAACATATCAAAAAATGTTTTCAACCATCGTATTGGACTGGTACAACAACAGTCATTCCAAGCTACTGAGGAGGCGTTCTATTTGGCCACTGATGTTTCCTCTTCATCTCTATTATGTCATGAGCTTCCTCAGCCACACATATTACTGTTCTGTCTAAATCAAACACTACTAAGCCACACAGCCAACGGACGCACCTCTCCACTAAATAAACTGAATATTGCACTCCCTGCAACATTTTTGATTTGATATTACACAACGTGATACTGCGATAACGATAACAAACACACACACACACACACACATATATACACACACAAATATATACACGCACACATATACACACACACACACACTCACACCCCAAAAAACACACTCACACACACACACAGTGCTCTCGTCTCTTACGGTGATCTGCAGGTCACAGTCTGCGGCCAGCTGTGGAAACCCTGGGATTTGAGGCAGGACGCCGATGGTGAAGGTCTGGGCATCGCTCAGGCTGTCTGCCTGGCCGTCTGTGGAGACCTGGGACACACACAAACACACACACACGTCTCTGAAACTCCAACTAACTAGACATAATTAAGTAAACGGCACAAAATGTACAAAATGTGATGAACTAAAATGTCTCAGCACAACAACACCACCTAAACACAGATAGCTGATGAGCGGTCTTTGCAAAAATGCAAAAATGTATTGTCCATTTTAATTTTAATGAATCTGACAAATCGTTTCCCGCTAATGAAGAAAAGTTACTGTAAACCAATGACCTATTACAGTAACAGCAAGTACTGTTACTGTAATAGGTCACCGCTTTACGTGTCGGGACAGCTGGTCGTGTTGCTCATGTCTCTCAAATGATCTCTTCAACACACTTGTTCACCGGTACCTCTTTGCAATGAGGCTACGGGGCGCATGGGAAATGTAGTCTTTGCTTTGATAGTGCTTTTAAAAAACCAACAAGATGCTCAACTGCCAACATAAATGTAGAGATTCTCCTCTGTAATGATGCGAAGACCCCTCCATGAACATGAATTTACATTTAAATGGAAATTCATACGTTTTTAAAGTTCCTTAGGATAGAACTGAAGCCACACAGAAACCTCTTCTCATGGACCTCTTCTCTTCCGGAGGGACTTTTTTTTGTATCCCTCCTGACAGCCCTTAGCTCAATTTAAAGCCTGCTTATCTTCCGGCCAAAATACATCTATTCTCTGTGGATCCTCCGCTCCCATTGGTCAGTATAGCGTAGGATACTGACCAATGGGGCAGTGCCGTCAGGGTGTTGTGCCTGAAGATCATTCCACTGCTTCATTCACTACAGTCATTCTCTAGCAGTGGTTTAGTGCATTACAGCACTTTGCTGTAACACCAAATGATCCGCGGGATGTGTATCTTGAAGGAATTCAAATACTGTATCTCTCCCTTTCTTTACCGAGCACTGGTATACCTTGTCCCATTGGATGAAATTAAATATTCCCCGTTCTCACAACCACCTGTCTTCAAGTGTCACGGAGCCATGGCGTTATACTGTGTGTGTGTGTGTGTTTGTGTGCAACTGACTGCTAACATTTGACTATTGCAGTAGGAATACTGTATAGTCGAAGTGTACGGAAGCAAAAGTGCCAACGAAAAGGTGCCAAGGCTGTGGACCGCCATATTTCCCACTACCTGTCTCACACCATCTCAAAATGGTGGCGTACACGAAGCACAGTGCTCGGCGCGGAAAAACCAAACGTAAACGTCGGTTTAATCTCTGACGCAGTGCACAGACACTTGGCAGGGTTTCAAATTGACACGCCTCTGCTCCCGGAAGCTCGGCGTCAGAGCCTCACGAGAATGAGAATAGCTTCTGAATTCTAATGCACGTAATTAAAGAACATTAAGGGATGCAGGACACCCAAAGAGAGGATTAGAGATATCTGGAAGATCCCAGCTGCTGCTTGTCTGTCAAACGCCAGACCCTCTTTAGAGACCCAGGGAAGAGGGAAACACTGCTGCACGCCAACATTTTTAACCGCGGAACAATAGCGGCACATCGATTTGACCGGAGCCTTGGATTCGCGGCTAATACGTGGGTAATTTCCTCTAATGAGCGCTAATGGAGGTAAATCGCTAGGTGTGGGCGAGACGAGCGAAAGCCAAACAAACAATCAGTCAGAATAAAGAAGAGGAGGAGGAGGAGGAGGAGGAGGAGGAGGAGGAGGTGGAGGAGGGGGAGGTGGAGGAGAGAAAAGAGTAGACAGGACGTGTGTGTGTGGTGGAAGGCATATTGGAGAACAGTGTGTCATGTTTCATCTCCCTGTCGCGTTTTGGGTGAAACAACGTTATGATGGCCTCTGGGTTTTCCTGTCACCGTTTGTAGATTGCATTTATGTTTGTTTGGTGTCTGTGCTCAGGTCACCCACAATGGCACCCTTCTCCTGTCAAGAGAAATACCCCAAGGAGAAGATTCACAATGAAGTCTCGAGAACTACGACAAGGACGTTGTCTGTACCTCAATCTTCATCATAATTCAAAGGTGTGTTATGATAGACAACGGGTTTTTGTCTTGCTGATTGAGGTAATATTTAAATGAAAACATTGGCACTACTCATTGGCGTTAAATTGCTAGGTTTGCTATTGAAAAGATACTTTCTGCCATTAGATATCTTGCTTATAAGGACTTTGACCTCACCAAGATGGCTGCCGAAAGGGCCATACATGCCCGTAGACTTTGACCTTACCAAGATGACTGCCGAGTAGCTCGTGTGTCCCAGTGGAGGAGCCTATGACAGGAGACTCACCTGGAACTGGAAAGCGTCCCTCTGGGGCCCGGCAGCACCGCTGTGCCGGTACCAGACGGCGCCGTCATCCACATCCTGCTGGGTGAACGAGGTCGTTGCCGTGGTGATCACATCGTCCGGGCGCCAGCCTTCTGCGGGGCCGTCCGCCGGCATGGGAACCAGGACCACCTCACCTGGGCGGAGTCAAAGGTGGAGTCAGCAAGAATGGATAGAGTGGCGGCACTTTTGGAAAAAGAGGGGGACGATTTTTCACCCTTAATATAGACCAGAACAACCCAGCATTCCATGCAAGTCAATGGAGGTTCACGTATTTCACACATTATTTGTCTCTGGGGGCCTTAACGGGTATTCTGAGTATATTACATTAATACCTAAGTACCTACGATCAGTCTGAGGCCACAGCAGTGTTTCTGCAGCAAACTGTTTTAAGGTGAATAGACTTTGTTTCAGGTCATGCGTGGTAGATTTAGCTGTCTAGGCGCTGCCTACGTCAGAATGCTGACACGCTTACCTAAGAGACCGACCGGAAGCGTTCCATCTTTGCTTTTATTGAAATGCATTACAGTGCTCCATATTTGTTATTATTGCAGCATCTTTGGTGGAGTCAGCTACGCTGGAGAAAGATTATTGATTTTTGAAGTCAAAATCAAAACAAAAACAACTCTCCTTTCAATGCCATAGGGTGCTCCCTCATAAGATCCACCCCCACACATTGGACAGGCATGGCCAAGACTATAATAGTGTTGTTTGGTGCGGTCTGCACCACATTGTGTTCCTGTTTACAGAGCCAGGGGTGTGTAGAAACTGCACGTTATACTTTAACTGTGCAAAGAGAATATTCAGCTAGTGGACTGTGAGGAGATATTCTCTGATTTGGACAAAGTGTATTAGTTAACAATCACTGACTTAATTGACCCTTAAATGTAACGTCAGCTATTATTGCCAGCTAAATGTAAGCTAATACAATTTTCGTCAAATTCAAAAAATAGCTTCTCCTATTTTGCTATTTTACACATAGAAATGCATCAAAATGCATCGGGAGAAAAAAAAAAGTCTGGGTATTTTGTTATATATATTTATAAAAACCAATAAGAAAAAAAAATATTGAGATGAAACTTTTTTTTTCACAGTAAAAAAGAAAAAGAAAAAAAGAAAAAAAAATTCTGATTAAGGGATTTTTTTTTCCAGTTATTTTTTTAAAGGTGAGAATTTTTTTTTTTTTTCTAAAAACAGTAACAGACACTGGGAGAAAACATTTTTGCTGAGATTTTTTTTTCTCCTGCACTAAGAAACTTTTTTCACAGTAAAAAAAAAAAAATCTACTATTAGAAAAAAATGATTTGTGATTAAGGGATTTTTTTCCCCCCAAAGTTACTTTTTTTAAAATAAATAGCTGGTGAAAAAAAACAGTAAGGAATTAAATATTGTAATGAAGGGATTTTTTTTTCTGAAGTAAAAAAAAAAAATTATTAAAATACTGTGATGAACTTTTTTTTTACATTGTCAAAAATATGATGGCGAAGGATTTTCTTTTTTTTACAAAGTAAAAAAAAAAAAAGTGAGAAAAAACATTCAATATCTGTCACTACTGTAGTCACATAGTTTACTTTGCGATGCATTTCTATGTGTGAAGCACCACCGCCACGGAGGACCGCAGAACGATACGGCTATAACTTGGAAGTCAGCAAGAATGACCGACCCTGCCTTTAACGCTGGGTATACATTTGAGCGATAGCTTTGTGTGGTATCGGAGGCACAGACGAATATCTGTCGTGCATCCTGTCATATGAGCACTCATGCCAGCCGGTTTCAATTATCTTAACCACGTTGCTGACAGCTGACTGGAGCACGATGGAAAGCTGAAACGCAACAAGACTAGTTTAGATGCAACGGTGCTTTAGCTGTGGCAGCAGAAGCCTCGTCTGTTTTAAACAGGAGAGGTAGTTTTTCCTCCAGCTCTGTAAAGTTGACAAGCCATAAAGCCCTCACAACTTCTTGCTTGTCAACAATGTGAACACAGGGATCGTCAGTCATTCGTAACAAAAACATGAGCGGTGTGTGAGCACATCTGTCTTGAGGACTCCACCATCTAGATTCGATTGCACAGCGAGGGCTCGATCGACTGGCTTCGTTTCATCACACAGTGTATACTGTGTACCCGGCTTATTGAAGCCTTGCTAGGTCTCTGGCAGGAGCACACAAATGAGCAGAAGGCTGTAATACCGTATTTGGGGCTGCCGTCATCGGAGGTCAGGATGGTGTAGACGATGTCGTTGGCGCTGGTTCCTTTAAGCTCCGCCTGCAGATACCTCCTGCCCAGGCGAACCATGCCACCTTCTCTCACCCAGGTCCCAGGAGTCGACAGCACTCGAGGAGCCCGGGACGTCTGGCAAAACACGCGCACGCACACACACACACATGCAGACACGCACACACCCGGCACACACGCAGATACGCACACACACACACACAACCGAACACATGAAAAACACAGGCACACACGCACGCACACACACACACACACACACACACACGCACACACACACACACATACACACACACACAGAGGATTTAGGCATCCATTTAAACCCAGGCCAACTGCAGATGCCAGCCCTATAATCACGGGACAGATTTCAATGCAGGCCAGCAGGATAGTGCAGGCAGCTACCTATCAATCATCCGTCTACTGTGAGTCTAGAGGTGTGGACTGGAGAACAGGTGGTTAAAAGTGGGGACGTGAATGTAGCCTTGTGAGACCACCATGATCTCGCCAGCTACAATTTTATTTAGCTGATTATCTGTATGGAACCCCTCAGTGTTTGTTGCCAGAGTACAGAACAATTGGGCCAATCAGCAATAGGTGTATCCTAAAATGATGACAACATTGTACATCGTACTTATCGGTACCACAGGCGCTCTAGCTGATTTTACAGTCAGTCTGATTGGGTGAGATTAAAGGACAAAGTCCAATCGTATGCAAGTTTGTTTGAAATATACTAGCACCACCTTCATCACAAATGTCAAAGTAAAACTGCAGCTCGTGAGTTCAGGGTGCTTCTCTTGAGCGTTATACCGTCATGATCTTGTGGTGGGTGGTGAGAGAGACGATTACGGGAAGATAACATGAACATATACGAAACAGAATATGGACCATAAATCGTTACAGAATGTTCCTCCGGGGGGTTATAACGTTTTAGCTCTGGTTTTCTCTCAGGGCACATATCTAGCTATAATGAGAAAGGACTACTAGTGAGAAATGTACTCGCAGGTTGTTTATGATAAAAGCACTCGCTAATGTAAAATCTAAATATAAATGTAGAAATGTGGTTGTGGCTTTTACTACATCTGTATGTTATTATCTTTTATCTTGATGAGGCAGGAACACGGTGGCAAAACGACAATGTTGAGAACACTGAACTGAAATGCTACTGCACATTTGGGATTAGGAATCAGAAACCTCTAAAACCGCCGATTTAGAGCACCAACTGGTGACTTTAGCAGAAGTGTATGTTTACATGGGAATGCCAGGTGACATCAGAGTTCCTCTGTAGGGGTTTTTACAGAGGCGAGTTAGCATCGATGCATGTGAAGCAGACAATGCAGGGAGACATTCTGCTTCAAAGTGAAGCGCCATATTGATTCCTGTGTCCTCATAGCTTGTCCAGGACACACATTTGACATTTTACAATAGTCTCTAGTCTTTGCCATTATCCGGAATATATGCAAGTGTCCAACCTCACTGTAGGTCAACACCATACATCAGAAATATTACAACTGTCAAGCTCGCTGTCAGCTCCACCAGTCAGTATAAGGCACATAAAACTTGTAAAACTCGTAAAACATAAAACTCTCAGCTCCATGTTAAATGTGCATAATCTGCTCAGGTTGTGGTTATACATACTGTGTCACTCTCTCTCTCTCTCTCTCTCTCTCTAAATATATATATA
>JAODLL010067912.1:0-17074 GCA_026546735.1 Forbesichthys agassizii
GACGGTATATTTACCAAATCGACGTATTAAGTAACCGGTTACGTCGGTTACGTCGACTAATCGTCCCAGCACTAAATAATTTGAACTACCACAGCCTTTAAAAATAGTGACACAACTAACATTGTTTATTTATGCTAGACAGTATACATTTCGTAATGTTTACTTTTTATTTTATTTGATCAGAGTTTGAATTGAATGGAAAGTATTATAAGCAATGCTGGTGATATATACCTGACCTTGCCTTTTGTAATAGACATTGATGGGTGCCTGGATGGTGACATGTGTGATCAGCTCTGTGTACATATGAACAACAGTCTCATTTGCGGTTGCCAAGAGGGGTACCAGATGGGCTCAAAGACTGGTGAATGCAAGGCTAAAGGTGGGTAACGAGTAACCATATTATCTCACACACAGGTTTTGATAAGGCTTAGATACACAACAGGGAATGCGAGGTTGACGTCTCTCATTTGTGGAAAAATGCAGCATGAGCACAACACAATATTAATGAGCCATTAAGCAGAATCATACATGTGTGTTCTTATTGAAAACTGCTAGCCTATCAGAAGGTATAATTGAAGGCTGGTGCACCACCTGGTTTCATGAATGTTATGTTTGTTAAATCAGGATAGGCAGCATAAATGCAAAATAAAAGTAGTATCCGACAAACGGTACTTTCCATCTGGCATCCCTGTCAAACCACATCAGCAACTCGGTTAACTTTCAAATAGTTAGTTGTGAAAATGGTGATGTTGTGGGACAGTTTCAGCCTACTACATCACATAAACAACTCTGTGCTAGCCTTTTGTGACATCCTTTTATAAATGTATTTATTATTCTTATACATTTAGCAGAAGGCATATTCATAAAGTATTGTTCAGTATATATTTCACAAATCTTAGCGGTTCTTAAAGAGGTTAACATAATGTAGTGCTACAATAGCACCACTTTTATTAGAATGTTAGAGCAAAGTACGGCACTAAAGGCTTTTCTCAATCGAAAATATGTCTTTTCGTCTGACTGGCAGCAAGAGTTAAACTGGCTCCACTGGCTAACAGGTTCGTCCAATCACCTGCAAAAGGTATTTTTTGAAAGCACCTGCCTTTTTTAAAACCGTGTCAATGGACGGCTCCCCAGATGGTTCTATATATACAAACCAGCTGGTATGTCAGGCTAGGAGAAAAACAAAGTCATAATATGAATGCATTATACTGTAACAATATGGCATTGCTAGGTCCATCATTGAAGATGTTTTATTGATGACCTAATGTTTTGTATTATGTCCTTGAGGTTTTTAGTCATCACCTGTGATATCTACTGTACACGGTGAATCAAATGAGCTATAAACATGACTTCTGTACATACTTTAAGGTGCTTTTAAAATAGTTGTTTCTGCTTTCCATGTGCAAATGTTCTGTTAGACAACTTAAACGTCATTCTTTTTATGCTGCTGAGCTATATAATTAAACCCACTGGGAAGGCACACAGTATAATTGCAGCTTCTTTAGTACTGGTGCTCATTACAGCTGTGGTTGCATTGCTGTTGTTTAAGTCAGAATAACTATTATTTATGCCTAGATGCCACTAGAGGTGCTGCTACCAGATCCTGCTCTTCATTCACCACCTGCAAATCAATTTAGTAATGTCAAACATTACAAACTAATTGCAAAACCAAATACAATGAACAATGCACATACTATAAATTTACTTTGGCAATTATAATTGATGCCAAACTAGCTATGAAAGCTAAAATGCATAAATTATGTATACATTCTTCCATGGAATCCTTTCTAAATATTTTTTTGCAAACTTCTTTCAATATAAAATACTGTTCAGCTATTTTAAGACCAGTATGCTACACATGAGAATTATTTTCGTTGGGACTAACAGTAAAGCTACAATATGCTGTATGATATCTGCCAGTTAGCACTAGGGGACAGTTTGCACAGGGGAGTTGCCTTGGCCCACTATAATTCTTGTTATACATGCTGCTACTTGGTGACATCATCACAATGTAGGTTTCCATAGCTGTATGGATGAAATGCATGTACTATGCACTATGTATATCTCTACTGAATCAAATGATGCTGCAGCTATGAACTCCTATACTGTCTTCTTACGATAAATAAATAAACAATAATGATAATAATTAATGAAAAATTAAGACAAAACTGAACTCTTTTGGATTTTTAAATAAATGTTATTTTAGAATCAGATCTAAACTTCAGATGTCACATTAACAAGTTAAAAAAAAAAAAATATTCCTCCTTGAACCTGTGAAGTGCATTTATTTTTAAGTAAAAAAAAAAAAAAGAATTTTTTATTTTAAGTTGATTTGACAACTGTAATTCACTTTATATTGGTTTCCCCTCCAAAAAGTTTCTCAAAATCATGTCTTGCTGAGAATTTAACCTATTATCTCACGTTTGTACTGTAGTTCGTTTTGGTAAGTTATAAATGTATTGCCTCACTTTTATTATATTTTATTTTTTTATTTACATGAACATGAACAATTCTCTTAACATATTTCTGTATAACCATTTTTTTATATTGTATGGTATTCTTCAGATATGTTTGAAAATACAACTGCTTTAACAATATATTATGTATCTTTTAGTGTACTGTTAATAATGTTCATGTTACTGTCAATTACCATTCAATAAAAGTGAAATGAAAAATTAGTCTCTTTCCAGGTGATTTGGCTCAGCTAGTTTTCAGCTCTGACTGGACCCAGCGAGTCAGTACCACAGGCATAGAGTGCAGGCAACTGGCAGCACAGTTCAAAGGCCCAGGGTCCATGGCTGCTCTTGCTGCCAACCACACAGTGTACTGGGCCCAGCGAGGACAAGGCTACATATACAGGTAACCAATACTTTACCAATACATTAAATATGTGTATTCATGAGGAGAATACCTATGTCGAATGCAAGTTATGGCTTTGGCATTTTAGACTTTCAGTACAAGTGTACTGACTGTTACACACTTGTACTGTTGAACGGAATCCAATTTTTTGAGGTTAGATGAGTTTGCAGTCACTGCCAATCTTGCAACATATACCAACGTTACTCAACAGGAAAGTATTATCATATATTCTGGTTAAGAGGTTTTTGCATGCATGCTTAAAATATATTTTCTCTTGATTTAACTATAAGTGGTTGACATGCAATGCTGTGTGTGTGTGTGTTGATATTTATTTTCTGGACATTCTCCAGGGTTTCCTTGGATGGGAAGCCCCATGATACTGTTTTGATGGTGAAAGGTCAAGGGTCCGTGTCTGGCCTGGCAGTGGACTGGATCCACCAGCGACTCTATTGGACTGACGTGGAGAGTGGTGCCATTAATGTCATAAGGCTACTAGATGAGTCTGTACCTCAGCACCTCATCAGAGGCTTGGACAAGCCTACTGCAGTTGCAGTGGAGCCACTCCTCGGGTATGTCACGCTTCACAAGTGAAACCATGTGTACATAAGCATTTGTGTGGCGTATCCACTGGAAAGAAAATGAACTGCATTAATTGGTGTCTTTAGCCTCAGAAATATAGGACTTGACACTGCTGTCGAATATGTTATGCAAATTGCTTTTACATTACATCTGACTACTGCACACCTAAATATGCACTATCTTTCTCTAGTTTCCTTCTGTGTAGCTTTGCTGTTTACTGGTTCCTTTCATTTATTCAGTAGTAGTTTATTCAGTGCATTCAAAGTAGTAAAGTTAATTGATATGGCTATTTTCACAGACTATAGTCACAAAGTGCATTACAGTTGGAATAAAGAAAATGTTGGAGAAACAAATGGACAGTACGAGTTGAAATAAAAGCATGTATAAGCATTTCTAGTTCTATGTTGGAAACTACAGCTCTTTTTTTCGTCTTCTGATGTTTCTTAGATGGAGAAAAAAAACTGGTTCTAGTTAGCTGCTTAACATAGGTGACAAGGATTGTTCGAACAAAACTCCTAAATTACGCATCTTAGAGTGGGTGGCAGGTGATAGAGGTCATATTGTTTGCTTTATCGTGATTTGTGGCAGTGACATCACACGGTCTATAATAGGGGTGCACAATATATCGATTCAGTATCGTTATCGCATTATCACGTTGCGCAATATCATATCGAACATGTTGCAATATTCAGTTTATTTTGTGGAGAGCTGCGTCCATTGGCTGTATGGCTTAGTTGTGTTTTGATTTAGACAGAAGTAAGATGTGTGGCTGAGGAAGCTCATGACATAATAGAGATAGAAAATAAATATCAGTGGCCAAATAGATAAATAAATTACTATTGTATGAGTCCAATATTAATGTCAGTTGAAAATGTGTTATTTTCATATGTTCTGAATATATTTTAATGCTTTTTACCATTACCTTTGTGATTTTAAAATATCGAAATTAATATTGACATTGCAATTTTCATGATCAATATCGCAATATCACATTTGTTCAATATCGTGCACCCCTAGTCTATAATGATAAGAATGACAGCATCTACCATGTCAAATGCTGTGCTAAGGTCAAGAAGAATGAAGACGGGACCATCACCTGCATTTTAAGGATTTTAAAATATATTTTGAAACCTTTACAAGGGCAGTTTGAGTTGTTTTGTTTTTTAAATGCCAGACAGACTTATCATAGATAATGTACTTCTCCAACGCAGCAGTGAGTTGATCACTTGAATAACAAACTAAGGGTGGAATTATATGACAGGAAGGGCATATTCCAGGAGAAATGCTGGACATAATAGCCATTGTAATAGAAGGTAAACGCGATGCACTTCCAGCCCAGTAGCTTTCAATAGCTGTTCAGCCTTGCAACATTTTTGTCTCATGTAGTGAACAGTGAGTGTCTGTAATCCACGAAAAGGTGTTACCGATTGCCGTCCGGATTTTTGTGAGAGTGGAGCTTTGTTCATTAAAATACAGAATTAAGAGCTCAACATCATTGCAGTTTTCATTAAGGTCCCAAAATTGTTCAGAGTAATGGTCTGCTGTGTTTTGAATGATGGTGCGGGAAAACAATGATCTAATAGTACACAAAGGATAGTGTTTACAGAGATGCATTTGTGGTCACCGGTCAAAAAGTCCTCGCAGTGAATATGGTCAATAACTAATCCCAGAGAAACAAGGTCCAAAGTTTAGCCACCTGTGTGAGTGACCACACACACAGATATGTTAATTAAAGTTTAATGATTTGTTAATATTAAGAAAATCAGTGACCATGCAATTCTAAGCATCATTGATATGCAGGTTAAAATCTCTTATATTATTATTTATTAATATTATTATTACTACTACTACTACTATATCAAGTTTGATAATACAAATCAGAGTCTGTAAACTCTGATTTAAAAACTGGTCTACTGAGCCAAGAGGTTGATAGATTTCAACACAATTTAAATGACTTTAGTCGGCCAACTTTAGTCAATTTTACCGGTATTTAATAGTAGTAAAATCTTCTTTGTTGTAGATCCAGGATAATTCAGTTAGTAAAGGGTTTAGTGACTTGCTCTAAGACATCCATTCTAAATAATCCTTCACTTTTGTTAATAGTTTTTGAATGGTTAATGGCTCACAAGCTTGTTAATGTCTTTTAACTACATACTGTGTTCCAACCTCTGTAGTACCTCTTCTTTCTCTTAAACAATCTATTCAAAACATTCCCCATTAGGCTGCTGTTCTGGTCAAATAGTGGCAGCTCCCCAAAGATTGAGAGAGCGCACTTGGACGGCAAAGGCAGGACAACACTGGTCACTTCCTCACTTCACGACCCGGTCGCTATCTCCCTTGGTATGGAATTGGTTTGAACATTCCCCCAATTCACCACATGCTGTATCAATACTGTTTTGAGGACTGATTATGTTCATGTTGCTGTCAATTATTTTCATTGGTGATGTTTTAAAAAAGGTTGAACTCAATGTATTTATTGTAGTGTTGGCCTTCTCTTATACGCATTTCATTTAAGTTAGCATAAGCTACAACTACACACAAATAGTAAGCATTTCAGGCCTTGTTTACAAAATGCAACCTTTTGTAGTGATGTAATGTTAAAGTCAATACTATTTTTCTCTAGATATACCTCGTCACCTGCTGTACTGGGCTGATCAGGGGATGCGAACTTTGTCCAGGATCAGTTTAGATGGCCGTTACCGTAAAACAGTGTTGGAGTCCAATGGCTATCTGGACCATCCCTTAGGGCTGGCTGTGTTTGAGGTGAGCAGTCTATGGGCCAGCAGTGGATCTGGCGTCCCTCAGAGTGTTGCAGAACCAGAGCAAAGAAAGTGACTCCCCTCTCTGTCAGGGTCATGTCTACTGGCTAGACGAGGTGGCCCGCTCCATCTGCAGTGCCGACAAGCACAATGGCAGCCACTTCAGGGTCATCGCTGAAGTTACCTCTCCTAGAGGATTGGTCCTCATGCACCCGCTTCTTCAACCAAACGGTACGGTACACGCCTGTTACCATTACGTTTTATATTCGTACATTGCTATAAGCTATTAACTCTAGCTCCCCGAACACTGCCATGTATTATTGCTAAAATGCCGTCAACCTCTTATTTTGTTGGGAGTTTGAAATTTGCTTATAATAGTTTTAAAGTATAGTAGCTTTAAATCGTTTTAAAATGTGTATTGGGAACAATTAAAAATCTCTGACCTGTTGATCTGAGACGACGAGAGGACGTGCACAGCTGTATCAGGTCAGAGATGTAAGGGGCGCTTCTCCTTGTAGGGCTCTAAAAGTAAGAACCAACATTTTAAAATGCATTCTAAATTGCGCTGGTAACCAAAGAAGTGAAGCTAAAACAGGTGTGATATGTGCCCTTTTTCTAGTGCGTGTTAAAAGCCTCGCAGCAGAGTTTTGAACAATCTGGAGGCGATAAAGCTGTTTCTTATTGAGACAAGTAAAAAGACTGTTGCAATAATCTAACCTAGATGAAATGAAAGCATGAATGATCATCTCAAGTTCGGCCTTAGACACCAGGGCTCTTATTTTAGATATGTTCCTTAATTGAAAGAAATTAAATTAAATTAAATTAGCTGTTCTAATTAAATTAAATAAATTAGCTGAGTGTTGCTCCATGGACATGGCTGAATCAAAAACACCTAAACTCCCAATAGTCGCATGCACAGATGAGCCTAAGGCACCGATATGTTGCTTGATCTGAGGAATACGTTGCTCAGGGGCAATGATTAGTGTTTCAGTCTTAGCAGAGTTCAGAAGTAAAGTTATCATTTAACCACTGCTTGATACTAGTCAGACAGTTGATTAGAGAGGACAGTTTGTGTAACTCAGTAGGCTTAAAAGAGCCTACTGAGCCTAAGATTACATATTATTTTAAAATGTATTATTTTTATAAGGAATTGTTATTGTTTACAGACATTGATATCTGAAAATGTTTTTTATTTGTATCATCCCCCCCTTCCCCATCAGAAACTGCAACTTCTCGTACTGTGCCTGTACCAGCGCTGTCTGAGACATCATTTGCTGTAGTCCTTCCTGCTATCGGTACGTTCCACTTCAGTCAAACCCTTTCACACTTTGATGAATCAGCCAATAAGTATCATGGGAGTTTATCTTGACTCTGTATGTCTACTGTATGTGAGCATGCAACATAACATGTATTATGTTCTTAGAAGTGCTGCTAAATCATGCTGCTCCTTTGCAGGAAGAGAATGTAAAAAATGTTCTGTTGTGCCAATGCTCACATTGGAACCAAGCCACGTTAGATAGCGCATGGGCGAGGTTCTGTTGGTGATTTTTACAGCCCGCACCCATCCCATCCGCTATGAGAGCCAACCTGCACCGCTTGACCCTCAAAAATATGCATTTATCAACCACCCAGACCCGACCTGCAAACCGCCAACTTGTACCGCCAGCCGTAGAGATACCAATTTCTAATTTAATGCACATTTTTAAAGGGACAGACACGGGCATATATGCTATAATATTTATCAGAACCACGGTAGGGTACATCAATCTGAGTGAGCAGTAGGCTAAACTATTTAATTGTTTAGCTTTTCTGTTAGGAAATGGCTACCTTAACATATACTGTATACATTGATTGCATGCCTATCGTGTCTAGGTTACTAAATAAACATCGGATGCAGAGGCATACGTGATAGATATACGTATAAGTTAACCAACTTCATGGTTTGATAGGCTAATGCAGATTGAAAGCCAGGGCATGAGAGGATCTGCACCCTCCAGTACCATGCACCTGGAGGTGTATTTGTGAGATGGGGGGGTTAGAGAAAGCGAGGAGGCTACTTACAGCAATTCAGAGAGCCTACTTAGTTGGAACACTGCTTTGACACATTTTGACTTGATTGTGGCGCAATATTTTTAGTTTATCTGAACCCACCCGACCCACGCATCACTACTATATACTGTATAGACCAGTACAAGCAGATGAGCATGCGCCCAGATATGAAAGTTTCCTTTAAAGTATATTGTGCACACAATAATGAATTGTACTTGTTTCAAAAGAAATGGGTTTGTTTGTTTATAAAACAAATATATTGTGCGTGACAACACCCTTTATTGAGACAACTCACAGGAAGGCCATTGCTTCTGCTGACACATAATGTTCTTAAAGTGTGTGTGTGTGTGTGTGTGTGTGTGTGTGTGTGTGTGTGTGTGTGTGTGTGTGTGTGATATCTGTTTTTAGTCTTTCTCTGCATGCTGCTTGTAGTCATGGCAGCATGGTGGTGGCGAGAAGCAGTCCAGCCCACCAGAGGCTTTGCTTCGCAGAGCTTCTCCCTCAAAGTGTCCCAGGACCCCCTCATCCAGGGCTTTCCCAGCAGTCCTCACACCCGTCCTGCCAAGGCAAGAGATGCATGTGCACTAAGGGAGTAGCGGTACATGTAGTCGTACCCAACAGTCACCTCCGGCACATGCAGCCGTGCAGAGAATTAGCGGCGATATATGGTGCGAAGATGTATCTAATTATGAACCAACCTTTGCAAGCAACAGTTCCACACTGAGCCCTGAAAGGCAGGGTCAGTCATTCTTGCAAACTTTGAGCTCAAATCAAAACACTATCGCTCCGCGGACGTCCGCGGCGGGGCCTCACGTCGAAATGCATTGTGAACAAAGCGTAGTGCTACGGCTTTGTTGATAAGAGCGGTGTTCACCATTTTGTTTATGTGACTATTTGCGGAGCCAGGAATGTGTAGAAGTATCAGATAATTTTTTCAACACGCACACGGAGAACTAAGCTAACTAGTAAGATAGCGAAATGCAAGGAGATATTTGTTGAATTTGCCAAAGTGTATTAGCTTGCAATAGCTGACTATACCTCGATTTATGATTCTGCAAGAATGTAATCTAATAGCTACAGCCAGCATATCGCTTAATCCTCAAAATGCATCATAGAAAACATTGGTTAGTGTTATTAGTGGAGCGGTCATTAGTTGAGGTACAGAGGTGGATTATGAAGAGGCAGGTCATAAGTCTCTTGCTGAAGGTGTGTAATGTTTCTGCTGTTCAGACTTTTGCTGGAAGCTTATTCCACCATTGTATCACAAACCATTACAGACAGAATAGTAAATTCCATTGCAGAGGACGGCAAATATTTTAACTTGGACAGCATGCCGTCTGCCGGCCTCACTAATATTGCTGTAGTACGATAACTAACAGGATGTCCGGTTTTCCTCTGCCTTGTTCCATGTGAATGCGTCATTAGTTTTACCTCCTCTGCCTGCAGGAAACTCTACTCAAGCTAGACCTGGACTAAACGCATGTCCTGTACTGCCGCTTGTGAACATCCAGCCTGTCCGTCTCTCCAGTCGTTCCAACCACCATGGCTGCCAAAAGACGCGTTGCTGAAGTGAAGGTTACCCATGGTTAAGAGGTCACTCTTGAAGATCTGGGATTATGTGGTGCTGTGTTTCCACTTGGCATTGTATCTCCTAAACAATAACAGAATTCAATATGGGTGACTTTTTCCTTCAGCCTTGGTGACTGCAAGTTATTTCTCTTTGAAAAAGTTGAGCTTTAAACGAGGACTAGAAAGAAAATGACAAGCACTATTAAAACATCTATTTACTTTTTGGCATATCATCATTCAGTTCAATTATTAGATAGACACATTGTGACACATTTGTGTTGCTATGTCAATGAAAACAGCACAATGTTGTTTTTAGTGGATAAACGGGAAATGAGTTATCTAAGTCTGTAATGGGTGTTCTTTATCTTCTAACGGTATGAGCCGTGGGTTCCAAACGTATCTCACTTTTCATATTTCTTTACTCATTCTGTTGGCTTCCCCTTTCTCTTTAAGGACCCATTTTTATACCCTCCTCATTTCCTTAAGTATTGTCTTAGTTCCTTATTTGAGTGCCTATTGTGTGCAGCACTCTGTTTCTACAAATGTTCCTTTAGTTTGTAAAGGAATGAATGTTAGGAACAGGATGAGGGATATTTGGAGATTTCATTAGTTAAAAACTACGTAGCTTGTGGTAACGGACTCCCACTGTATTACTGTATATCATTTATTAAACATACTGTATGTGTAGATTTAAAGTAGTTAATCGTTTGACATACATGTGCAATCAGGACCTAATCTGGGACTAAAGAGAATACTTACCAATTATGCATTTATTGTAGCAGTGGCCAAAGTGATCAATAGCCCACTGCTAATTGTACATGTACTGTGAATGATTTTAGTTAAGTGCTTCACTGGTATGCTAAGGTCTCCAGCTCCATCAGTTCCTAGCTGTTTGAAAGTGCAGGCAGGGCTTGCTCACAAGCAGACTTCTTCCGTTTTGACTACTGCTTTTCTTAGAACTGACTTGAACTGTTGTTGCTTAGCTCAACAATACAGTACGGCGTATGCGTACGATATATTTGGAAACTCTTTAATTTGTTTAAAAAATGTGTTCCCTCTAATTTATTTTTTTGGTAAAAATTGTCTGACTAGTGTGAATAAAGTTATTGTAAACAGTAAGTGTGTGTGTGTGTGTGTACGTACAGTATGCATGGGTTGGGTGCAGCATCATTGAGTCCTATATTTAAGGCCAGTGTTTCTGTGATATGCACTCATGGAACTGGAAGATACCAAGATTGATAGCACAGCAGTTTGCTATTTGGCTTACAGGCAGATTAAAGTAAAATAATAGAAAACATACAACTGTACTGTGGCATAGTACAGAATATAGAAATGATGTACTGTAGTAACATTTATTTTATGAAAGCTGTTGATAAGCAATTTGTTGTAAGATTCAGATTTTGAGTTTAAAAACTGGTTATGATTGGATGAATATAAGCAGGGCTATCTGAGAGACAAACTCCATTGGCTGCAGGCTTGAGGCCCTTGTCTGTTTAAATTGCTTTACCCGTGACGTCCTTTGTTACCCACTCAGATGGCGTATACACTAAACCTGCCTGATAACAGAGTAATATGATAGTCTCTTATTTTACGGGGTCTAGTGGTGGCTGTTACAGATGTCTCCACTGACTGCAGATGTTAATGAAAATAAACTTGGTTTGCTTTTTTTATTTGTTTCTTATGTCTGCTTTCATGTTAATAATCCATACCTGCATTTTTCACTCTTGACATTTAACAGGCTAATCGTAAAATGATTTTGCTATGCAGTAGCCTATATGCATGTCATATTAACATCATATCCCAGAATTCCACTGGCCAACTCCACACGTAACATAAAATCGACCATTATTTACTGAATTGAATTGTAACTAATGTGACTACAAAGTAAGATAACGTGTGCTTTATGCATAGCAGATTTTGTAAACAAAATCAAGAATGACACCATTATGCCTGCATATTAAACACTATATACACTGCGTTCCAAACAATTATGCAAATTATATTTTACACTTTTTCTAAATAGTCGATGCAAAGTATACTTTTTAAGTTATCAACTGTTAGGTTATAAGTCGAATTTCATTGAACAAACCACAAAATGAAAACTCCCCCCACCACACCCCCACCACACAAATAGTGCAATGTCTTGGACAAGGTATGAAAACATTAGCTATTTCACAAAAACGTGCGTGATCCTCGTACTGTAAAAAGATTTGTGGCTGATTCAGAGCACAGACGGGTTTGTGCAGATAAAGGCATAATGACAAATGTTACTGCCAGACATATTCGATTAAGAGAGCAGCTGCTTAACTGCCATTACAAAGCAGAAAACAGGTATTTGAAGCTGCTGGTGCCTCTCGAGTCTCGCAAACCTCAAGGTGTAGGATCCTCCAGAGTCTTACAGTTGTGCTGGTTTTTAAATGTTAATCCAATTAGTCTTAAATAGTTGAACAGTAAACATTCAAACGTGCCTGCAGTAATCAAGTAAAGTTGCTATATACCACTTCATGGCTAAGATCACAGGAAAAAGTTAGTAAATGCTACTTTGATCCTTGAATGGGAGGTCATAGAGCTGACATGACAGATTGTGAAACAAGCACATATAAATGTACTGGCAGGTGGTTGTGACAGGATGTGGGCTGTTTTCGTTGGTTGAGTGCAATAAAATGACAGGACAGTTTAACAATTTAGCAAGCCAGTTGTGACTGCATTTACATTAGTATGGATTATATGCCGTGAGAGGATACAGTAATTTGTGTTAGTGTTTGGAGTTGATGCATGGCTCCATCCCAGAGCAGTGGGCAAGATACTGTATTGTCTGAGGGTCCAGCAGTCGAATGACTCACACCAGAGTTTGTGGGTTCGAGCAAGATGCCCCTATAGAACTTTACATTTTACAATACTCACTGTAAGTCTCTGTTGAGGTTACATTTTATGATAAATTACCTCATTCATATTGGTTGTCAGTGTGGTTTTGGACTGATTTTAATTTTATACATGGTATTATCGAATGCATAATTTTGCTAATGGTGTTCATGGTGGGTTATATAATTATATATTTTATGCTATGATATTGAAAAGCAGTGTTTCACAATTCTCAAATATCCCATAACCCTAGACTATTATAATGAGATAGCAATTAGGCCTAAATATTCGTTTTTGTATGTTTTACCTTTCTCTTAACTATAATTACTAGGATATATGATGTCATTTATATATATTTTTTTTCTTTCAATTTTAAACTTTTTTTTTTATATATAAAAAAAACATTACAGCATTCATAGGTTTAACGTACATCTTCTACACCTCTCCCACCACTGAAATGCAGCCTATATATTTCCAAATGTAAACAGTGAGCTGGGAAGGACATTTGTAGAGGATCATGGCTTGAATCTTTGCAAATACTGTATGTTACACTTTATTTAGCCTGGTATAACCATCCTGATTATGCAAGCTATATCTATATATTTAGCTTTATACATCATGTGCCACATGCAAAGGTAAGCAAATTAGGCCGGGCTTGCAAAATCAGGATGGTTTTACATGCTGATCCCAGTTGGGAAAACATTGTCCTTGAATTTGACCCCCCTTCCTCCCACAGTGGCACTCAGGGTTCAACTTTATTTAGGCATATTGTCCAAAGCAGTGTTATGTTTTAATCAATAATTGATATAGTAGGGCATATCACAATTGAATACATTACCATGAAAATATCTACTTATTCTGAAATGCCAATGGATTTTAAAACATGTAAACAATATAGTCAACAGTGGAATTAACATATGCAAATGGAACAGGGTTTGAGCACTATCCCAATATGGGGTGGCTGAAGGACACAGTACGTTGTTGTACCATCATTTTGTATAGGTTAGCTAGGCCTATATGGCTGAAACACAAGTACAATTTTCTGCAACTAAATGGTTTTAGTTATTGGTCATATAAACGCTCTCCAACGCACATTCTGTCTGTTTTGTCATGACGTAGTTCTTGCCGATGGTGAATGAAACAGGACGTGATCTACATGGTGTGTCTAAATAATTAGAATGAATGAATGAATTACTTGTTTTATTAATACTCCTACATTTAACCGCACAGGAGCAGTTAGCGGTTCGTTTGTTGACGTGCTCGACGTCCGAGGGGGTGGGGAGTCTGGGGCGCGGGCATAACTGCTCGTCTTTTGCCGCAGCTACCGTTATATTACTGAGCTCGTACAGTAGACATACTACAGGCAAAGATACACGGAATATGATACGTAATTATTCTGCTGGATTGTATTTTTTTTAATTAATAACCACGTTTCCAAGAATAGTCTTACAAGAAACCGTTTCATTGGTAAGTATATAGCATACTATCATCCAAGTTATCCCTCTTATTTTGCATAATTATATTCAATTGGCCAGCCAATATAGCGACAAACGTCTACGTCTATCTTGGCCTATTCAGTTTGTAATCTAGCTATACACTCAATCCTTTTTGTATCGTCGAAAAAGCCTACTACACATGTTAATAAGCGTACCCATACAGACTATAGGCTACCTAACCTATACCCACATGAAATGTTTCAGGAATATGGGCACAGTCACTGACAAACAAAAAAATAAAATAGTCTGCCACAAGGGCATCTACATTGTATGTTAAATACCTGCTCAGTGCCAGGATTGACTAAATTAATAATTATCTTAAACCAAGAACAACAATATATACTATTCTTGAGAGCATTAGGAGGAAAACATTGTTTTACATTATAACATTTAAAAAAGGCAATCTATTTCCCAACACCTTTTAAACGTGTAAATTTAATCTCCTGATCACTCTTAACTGTTTCAACCCAGCTCATATGCCAATGTTTAAAACGTTCTGCAAATTCAAAACCATGTGTTTTTGATGGTCTATGCTACATTATATCTTACTTAATGGACCTTTTCACTTGTCGACATAGTTCCTTGACTTCTCCATGCAATGTAGTTGACAAGTATAGTTGGAAATACCACCGTTTATGTGGTACATAACAACTCTTTAGAGATAACGGGCTGATTTCAGTGACTGTTGCTTTAAAAGTCACTGCCCACCCTGCCCCGCGACTTCCACGTAGTTGTCTTGAAGTGATGCTTCGACTGTTTTACTGCTAGTGTAGCGGCCTTTACTTAGCATTTACTCTGCGCTGTGTTGTTATATAAAAGATGACTTCTGCGACTTCACTCCAAAGATTTTAATTGTCTGCTCCGTCTCAGGTTACATGGCAAGAGAACGCATAAGCGCAAAGTGGAATATGTTATCCAACATGGGCGTGTCTTCGTAAATAATAATAATTTAAAACTCAACAAAAATAACTCAAACTATATTATTTACATTCCTAAATCGTCACATGACTTCCCCACATGTTTTGCATTAATAGAAATTCAGTAAAGTATTTAAAATAATTAAAAGAAAACAGGAAGTTATGTATCAAAATAAAATACCATAAATTGCCCCCTAACCGTTCCTTCAACATAAGAGTCATCTGCAAACAACCCAATAATACATTCATAATCTATCGTAACAACATTACCCTGCTACATATAAATGAATATATCGGCCCAACCCTACCTCACAATCACTTATTTCTAATATCTCTCTCCCTCATGACCTGTGATTCATCTTGAGTACTATAATGTAAACTATATTCAGCATGACATTCATTCATCACTGATATTCAGCAAACAAAGTGTTTAGGTAACTGGTTTTTGGCATGGTGACAACACACAGATGTTGTGGAGGTGTTGTAGCCAACTCAGAGCTGGAGCAGGTACAGTAGGTTGGACGCTGTTATTGCTTGTTTACACAGTAAACACATTCCACAAGCAGTAGCTGAAAACATTATTGTTAATAAAATGTGTTTGCTGCAAGTGCCAGCTAGTTTGTGTGTGTTTTGTGCTGTAAACAAAATAAGTCACGAAATGTTAATGAGGCCCCCCCTTGCTTCCCCTCACTCAGCTCATTGATTACATTTTAGGTTTTATCTTCAAAGTTGCACAATGGTTTATCCTCAACACTAATCATAAATACTAATGATAATTCCAATGTAATTTCCTTCAAATATATCTTAAAGTTGGAGTCAGTCATTATATAGGGACTGTTTAACTCTATTAAAAAAATAAATAAAGACACTGCTCTGTTCACTTACCATAGAGTCATAGGGTGCTTCGTCAGCTCTGCCTACCAAATTGGAGACATTGTGTTACAGGGATTGTGTGGTGTGGTCTTCACCAATTTGTTTCTGTACCTCTAATTTCTTTCAGTGAGGACACAGAACAGCTAGTGGACTGAGAAAATACTGAATTCCAGAAAAAGTCTAATAGCTATTAGCTTACTATTGGCTGATGCAACTTTACCACCTACACACATAGGTAACATTCATACTACCGGCAGCAATAGCTGCGCCCACCATGGCGGCAAGCGGTAGGTTGAACCCACCCACTTTTGCTCTTATCTCCGCGGAACAAAATTCCACGGAGGTACGCTCAAAAGTGGGTGGGAGTCGATAAACTATGGGCAATATACAGTCAGCACTTTGTTTAATGAAGATTATCAGCGAAGAAAAGAAGGACATGAGGAAAAAATAGGCTATGCTTATACAACACATACATGTTTTACACATCCATGTTATGGGTGTATGCTATCAACAGAACTCAAGAGCAGACTGCTTCTATTTTCTTCCCGATCAACTGCCTCATTGCTGCGCTGAGTGCACTGTCCAAGCACAGCCAGCTAGGCTACGGTACATGAAGCCCAGCTAACATAATGCTTTTAATTTTCTAGCGTTATAAGCATACACATTTTTTTTATTTTCAGCGACTCTTATAGTTTCACCAATATTATGCTTGACACAACGTTTGTCTGTTTTAAAAAGTATTTATAAAACATCGAATTTTACATTTTCTCTATTTTCTAACTCCTTCCTTACATATTTGTAAATGGGAACATACATTGTATTGTTTCGGGTCCATTATTTTGTCGTTTTCAGTTAAAAAATATGTCAGCAAGACGCAGGCGGTAAACGTTCAACCAAGTCGCCGTGCGGCTAGGCGGCACCAACACACGTGAATAGGATTTAACGACCTCATGCCGCCGTTGCCGCCGGTAGTGTGAATGCCTCTTTATTAGGAGTGTTCTGACCCCCAGTGGTTTGTTTCATCCATCCATCTATCCATCCATCCATCCATCCATCTTCTTCCGCTTATCCGGAGTCGGGTCGCGGGGGCAGCAGCTTCAGCAAGGGACCC